>AP027102.1:52126462-52226924 GCA_028142955.1 Pinctada fucata | reverse complement strand
GGTTACTTTCAATATATTTGGGATTTTAAAAAAAAAATATTTAATGAATTAACATGTTAGCTCCGATGACCGCATCATTTCCATTCAACTTGATTGTCTGACATATTTTGCAAATTATATTTCAGATTATGATCATGACTTTCTTGTACAAATGGGGAAAATATGATATGTTTCCGTTAACTACAACACGGGTTATGATGATGCTATGTAGAATATTTCAGAATTTTTTGTGAATATTGATTGAAAAATAATGCATTCTAGTTTACATTTGGCAATGTCTGTTACTTTTGTAAATTTTAATCCTGTGCCTATGATTTACTAAAATCATAAACCGAGGGAGGGGTCCCCATGCTGTTCATGCGTATATACCTTCCCCTTTCCGACTAGTGTAACATGCTATCAAGTATATAAGGGAGCAACCATTTGATTTTTAGGGGGGGGGGGGGCAGGAAGACTTTGCCAAAAAAAAAAAAAAAAATCCGGATCGAGATTTAAGGGAAACAATTTTCCGGCCCTAAGGACCGTCAAAAAATAATTCCGGACCATGAAATGCCCCCCCCCCCCCCCCCCCCCCCCACTCAACCGACCTTTCCATATGCTTGGTACATGTAAACACTTTTTTTGGTGTGTCATTTGATAACTAAGTACAAATAAAAAAAAATACAACTTTCATCCCCCATTTACCTTGTACTATGGTATAAAAACATGTATAGAAAAAAAAGAAATTAAAATTTGATATGTTTTCCTTATTTCATTATCAGGCCAAGTATCCAAAATATATTAGAATTCTCAGAAAAAAATACTAAGGGTTCAAAAGATTTTTATGACCTTTTCACAAAAAATACATATATCAGACCAAAAAGTGAGATGAAATGGGAGACTGAGCTACAACTAACCAATGACTCACTACATTGGGAAATTATAAATTTAGCAGCACATACTAATACAAATGATTGTAAGTACAAATGGTTTCAATATCGTATCATTCACAGAATTTTGGAACAAATGTAATTTTACATAAAATTGGAATTAAAGATTCAGATAAATGTTCCTTTGGTCAAAATTTTTCGGAAACAATTTGCCATCTATTTTTCTATTGTGAATACTCTTACAAATTATGGGAAGAATTTAAAATTTGGTTGTATGAAACATTTGAAATTGAATTAGAATTTGATATTAAAAATATCATCCTTGGTTTTACTGAGAAAAAGTACAAGAGACTGAATGTCATTATTTGTGTAATAAAACATTACATTTTCCAACAAAAGATGGCAAAATGCATACCTTATTTTACTGGTGCAAAAATGAGTATCATTAATTATTTAAAATCAGAAAAATATATATTTAAGAAGAATCTTCAAAGTGAAAAGTTTTCAAAGAAGTGGGGAATGTTTCAAATACTAACTCAGTAATTTTTCTATACTTTATTCAAAATTGAATTATGAATTGATAACATTGTATATGCAACTGGAGTTCTTTTTTGTTTTTTTTTTTTTTGTTTTTTTGTTTTGTTTTTTTGTTTTGTTTTTGTTTTGTTTTTGTTTTGTTTTTGTTTTTGTTTTTGTTTTTTGTTTTTTTCTTCCTTCCCTTTCTTGCTCTCTCTTTCTTCTTTTTCTCTTTTCCTTTCTTTTTTATGTCTTTGTGTATGTGTTAGTGCTGTATGTTTTTTTTCTTTAGTTATTTAGACAGCAACAAACTGCTGATTCAGAAACATACGAAGTAATATATAGTATATTTGATGTGACTATATGTGCTTCTTTGCTTTATAAGTATATGTTGCTTATATGTATTGTTTGTATATATACCTGTGTGCTTATTTGTGCTGTCATGTGTTACAAATGACTGACTGTGTGTATGTGTCTTTGTCTTCTTGCTTGAAAACAATGCAAATATATTGCAAGTACATGTGCTATAATGTGTGGTACAGTGAGCTATGACTACATGTGGTATTGTAATGTGTGCATGTTAATATGTGCTTTTGTGAAGTACAGTGAGCTATATGTGGTATCGTCGACTATGTGTGCAGGTTATGTGCTTTTGTGAAGTACATGTGAGTGAGCTATATATGTGGTATCGTGCATGTTATGTGTGCATGTTATGTGCTTTTGTCAAGTACATGTGAGTGAGCTATATGAGCTACAGTATATGTGGTATTGTCGACTATGTGTGCAGGTTATGTGCTTTTGTGAAGTACAGTGAGCTATATGTGGTATCGTCAACTATGTGTGCATGTTATGTGCTTTTGTGAAGTACATGTGAGTGAGCTATATATGTGGTATCGTGCATGTTATGTGCTTTTGTGTAGTATAGTGAGCTACAGTATATGTTGTATCGTCAACTATGTGCGCATGTTATATGTTTCTATGTGGTACAGTGCATGATATGTGCTTTAACGTTAGTTCAATGCATTGGGACTTTTGAACTATGTCTATATGTATGTATGTGTCTAATATATATATGTCTAAAAAATAAAAATTAAAAAAAAAAAAAAGTACAAATAAAAATGAAACAAACTTTATTCAAAGGAATGAAATTAGCCTGTCTGCGTTGAGTATCATTTTCAGTTACACGTAGGTTTCAAATGCTACTAACGCCTTTCCAAAAATTGAAAAAAAGTAATAATTAGCGATCTTCTAGGTAGAAATGCCTTAATATACTCTTCGTTGGGACATGATTTCTCTCCATGTTTGAATTATTTAATATGGCCCAAAAATCATACTGTAAGAGTAATTTTCAACATTGGAAAATTGAAAAAAAAAAATAATAATAATCCTGCCCGAAGGGTCGGCGAAAAATAATTTTCCGGCTCTTAGAAATGTTTTGAAAGTTTTGTTAGACAAACAAAAACTATGAAATTAATATAATGATTAATTTGTTCCGAGTCTTTCACGTGCTTTTATAAACCCTTGCCAAAACGGCTTAGTTATCCATGCAGTACTGTACCGAACAAAACTTTGCTTTTATCTAGGAAAAATTGTGATTTACATTTTTTACTGTACATTTAGATATGAAATCTATTTGCAATATTAAGGGTTTTTTATTGATAGGTTCTCTTTCTTTTTCTTTTTTTTTTCTTGGATTTCTAACAATATTTTAAGTTCGTTTCTTGTCCCATTTACATGTACAACATAATTCATAAATTAGACAATGCACAAAAAATTGCTGTGACTCTTTAATTTGTATATTCTATGACATTTATCCCTGTTCTGTACAATGTTGTCGAATAAACAACCCGAGAGTGTCACTTTTCCTGGTAATATACGCAATACAAAATACCCTGAACCGTGTAACTATGGTTACAGGTACGATTAAAATGGGGCCTTCTATGGGGCACCTATTTCCCAATAAGTACATTGTAAATAAAGCGATAACTTTATGTTGTGTATACATGTCCAGTAAAGAAAAATTTCTATATCGAGACGACGCATGTAATGTACCGCATATTTCTCTAGATTCACATACATTTATTTTCGAATTTTGATTTTAAAAAGAAAAAGAAAAGTAAGTTTTTTCTAGAAATATACATTATTATATAGGTCAACGATTGATTTGGAAAATGATTTTTTTTTCGCACGCACTAAAGGGAGAATAATTTTGTTTTCAAACGGTGGCGGGCTAAGTTATCCCATCCCGGCAATGAATGACCCTCTCCCCCTCAAACCTTTTGGCAATTTTTGTTTGGTCATGACTTGTTAATGATGTCGAGATCATGTAAATCGTCAAATATCGTCTCCTATCACCTGCAACGGGGACGCTGGATCCGCCACTGTCTGATTGGTATTATTTTTTTTTATTTTTTGTACATGATTAAAATTGTTTGGTCGCCGGCATGGATCGGGAAAACCATGTGCCTTGCGACATAGTCTTATGCCCTTCTGGGCTTTGTTTTGCGGTATCCATTTTTTTTGGGGGGGGGGGGTTGTCTTATTTAAGGTACGTCTTGACGTAGATCTTATTGATTTTTCTCCGACATTCTTTTTTATCCTTGTTCTGCGCCTGAGATATAAATCACCAATGTCCACTTACCTATCTTATCTATATACAGGTACTTGTGAGTGCATTCGTCTGTAAAATTATCATGTCATTTTGAAGTGGTCATTCATTGGGTACAAATAAAAGTAATAAAGCTGTACAGAAATGTCAATCACAGTTGAGTCCCCCTCCCTCAACGCACAGACATTAGTTTGGACTTGGCTGTTCGGTGATATTTGCAAAAATTGTACTGTAGATTTTGCATTGGAAATAGTAAAATTTGTACACTACAAACCCCCCCCCCCCCCCCAAAAAAAAAAAAACCCTAGAAAAATAAATAAATGATAATGATATGAATAAATTAAAATAAAACGTGCTGAAGTAAAAATGAATTCTCTATTCACTGTTAAACAGATTTGTCTGATGTATTAAAGCTTTTCGAAAAATCTTTTTTTTTTATTTGGAATGGCCCTTTCGTGAGGAAACATGACCCATTGTTTTTGAGATTGGCCCATTCAAGTCCAAGTGGAAAGGGTCATAGTCCCATTGAACAAGTTTGACTTTCCGATTACCATTAAATGGTAACTGAATTGATGATATTTTACAAACGCTTGAAATCAATATACACCTGTAATGATATACTAAGAGCGAATTTGAGTGTGCAAAAGATTTACTTGTATATATTTCGTATGCGGATGTATGCATGGGTGGCTCTAGAAACTCTTCCACGGGGAAGGGGGGGGGGGGTGTTCCAATCATGCTTTAAAAAGAATATACATGTACTAAAAACAGGAAAATAAGTGATTGCAGCAAAAACTTCGAGAATGGGAGCCCTTGGTCTCCCAATGGATCCTAAAATCTGCCCAGTGTTTATTTTGGATTTTCCAGATCAGGGGATGATGAAGATCCAGATCGTCCAGAGAAAAAGAAAAAAAAGTTATTTATCATTTTTCGTTTCCTTACGACACTCACGATCCTATTTTTTGTATCCCTCCATCTTTGTTTTCTCATAACTAAACTGTCGATCAACATTAAATAAAATTCGTCATTACTGCATGTTAAAATTTTAATTGACATACCAGTGGCGGATCCAGAGTGGCAAGCGGGGGGGTTTTGTATCGACCCAAAGGGTCGATTCGAGGCACGAAGTGCCGAGCGGGGGAGGGTACGGGAGGGGGTTGCCCCCTCCTGTAGGTCGAAAATTTTTGAAAAAATGGAATAAAATGGTGCTTTCTGGAGCACATTTTCTTCTTATCTTCTCGAATATTCAGACCATTTTTTCCACTCAATTTATGTGGTTAATAAAGATTTCTAAATAAAATCATTTCTCCTTTACTGCTGGCAGGGGCGTAGCCAGGGTGTTTTCGATGTGGACGTCTATAAAGAAGGGTTGGCCCAAGAACTTCAGCTGTCCGGGGGCACAGACACTTTTTTGGGGGGATGACTTGTGAGGCCCGAAGTGTCAAGTGGGGACAGTATGGAAATATGTTACCCATCCCCTTGAAGGGGGTCCCCCGTGAAAATTTTGAAAAAAAAAAATGAAGCAAATTGCTGATCTCTGGAGCGTATTTGAGCTGAATTTAGATGGGATAACGCATATGATTGTCAGAAGACAATGAACCGTATCTAAGATGAAGAAAACTTGAAATGTGATTATGACATTCCCTAAATACTAATGTACTTATATAATATGTACGTCCACATAAAGTCTTTCCAATCGACCGCTCGCACTTTGTTAGCGATCGTTGTATCATGCGCGGATCCATACAGCATTTTTGGTCAGAGGGGGTTCAAAATTTAAGGAAGTCTACCTATCATGTAGGTACATATATATCGGTACATGATGGGGAGGGGCAATTTTGTTAGCTTTCCTTTCACGTTTATTTTCATGAAGAATTGGCGAGCGTAGCGAGCCAGAATTTTTTTTAGATATGAAATATCAATTTGTCTTGATTCGATCGAGATGATTATTTATAACATTGAATATTTCACTCCTTATATCGGCAAGCGGAGCGAATTTTATGAGAATAAATAGATAAGAGATGTGTCATTTTCCAAATAATCAGACATCTTAAAATGACAAAACCTTGAAAAAGATGAAGGAGGTTACATCCTATGAAGTAAGGGACTGTTCAAAATATGAGTTCTTGAGACCCAAGACAATTATATAAAATTACTTAGTATGAACAATTGATAATATATATAATTAAGGAATTTTGCAGAAAAAAATAGTTTTTTATTTGTAAATGGCGATCGAAGCGAGCCGAAATTTTAGGTTTCAAAGCCCTTTCATGCATTTTAGACCCATTTCAATTAGAAATGGGCCAATGCTGGACCTCACCTCCGAAAATCTCAGGGGGGGGGGGGGTCCAGACCCCCGGTTTCTGGAGTGTCTTTGATCTATTTCTGGACAGTAGTTTGCTTTAAATACTTTTTCAAAAGACCCTAGCTCCCCCTTCTTTTTGGTAACTGGGGGAGGCGCTCTCCTTTAATTTCTTTTTTTTTGCGAGACGATGTGGACGTTTTTGCGTACAAATGTACGCCTTGCTTCGCCCCTGGCTTGTTGATTTGTCCTTGCTGTAACATGTACTTAGAATATTGGAACGATATCGAGTAAAAAATGTTGAGTATCATTGGGTTTTGGCTTTGAAATATTGAATGCTTAATTATAGGCCCCTGAGGCATATTCGAGCTATATACAATGTTAAATATTTGCCAATTTTTTTAACAAAATTTGTAGATGACAAAAATATTCAAACCGGGTAATTGAGGACAGAAACGTGTAGGTTTCGATCCCCGTACCATTTACATTGATTGTTTGACACACGTACATGTTTTGCAAATTATTTGAACATGTTCATATTAAAGTATTTGTTAGTGTTAATTTTCGGGAATAAAATAAACAGAAAACCCCCTCTGCGACGTACATTACAAAAACTTCGCGATTGTCTGTACGAATCCACAAATACGCCAATATTGATACGGTATCGAATTGATATGCGATAGAATGTATCAGAGAATTTTTGTAAATTTTGTTTCAAAATAGTGACTTCTTGTGGACATTTAGCAATTATTTTATTACTCAGTTTGCAGGGGTTTTTTCCGAGTGCTAATGTTACCAAAAAAAAAAAAAAAAAAAAAAAAAAAAATGGGAAACCGGGGGGGTTTTCCCGAACCCCCCCAAACCCCCCTAAATCCGCCCTTGCATACCCATATCATCATGTCTAGTTCTGTTGTATAAGAACTTATCAAGTGTAGCGCTATATACATGCTATATTAGAAGGAATGTTCAAACTTCTTAAACGTGCATGCACACAATTTTGCAATAAACATGATGTGTATAACATTTTCGTTACAATTTAAGTCAAAATATTGCAGTTTTATTAAAATAAACTGAAGCGGTACTTTGATCGGTGAAAAGAAAGGTTTATTCCCGGAACGTCGAAATATATTCAAATGACTATGTCTAAATTTGGTGTGAAAGGGGCCTTCTAAGGGGTATCCAATAAACCAATTAGCGCAGATTACCTGTAATTTACCTGCGTTTTACCTGTATAAGATTTGATTCAAATGAGGAAAATTCTAAGTAACATGGGTCAATGTCAAACATGTAATCATTAACTGAGGCTAATTAGCGAAACTTGATATTTAAACTTATTTTAAAAGAATGGTGTTATATTTACGTGTGATGTACTTATCGATGATTTATCATATTGATCTTATTGTTTCAGCAATGTTAAGATACTGGCATTGTTTTCTGTACTTCACCTATATGTAGCTAATACATAAATAAATAAATGAATAAATAAATAAATGAATAAAAAAAAAATAATAATAAATAAATAAATAAATAAATAAATAAATAAATAAATAAATAAATAAATAAATAAACTACCCTAAGGCCCCCTCCCGGAATGTAAAATGGACCGTTTCTCGGTCATGTTCAGATCATAGACGAATAATTTTAGGTCTATTATTATTATACATGTAACAGTATATGCTGACCCGATGTTTTCAATATTTATTGCAGTCTCGCGTCCTATTATTATTTATCAACTTCTTTTTTGATATATCCGAGGAACGAAAAATGTATTCTTTCATGTATTAAAAAATTTGTCACGCATTTTCCGTTTTTACACATTTTATTAAATCTCTCAGCTTTCTATGTCGTGTATGTTTTCTACAGACATTGCCCCGTTTAAGTAACGTATATATTCCCCTCTATTGATGATTATTTATAAAATGAAATTCTTGAACAGCGATTTGTCATCTCTCTAAGCTATCATGAGTATACGTTATATTTGCATGGAAACGGTCCTAACGATTAACGGATAACTTAAAACGGATTACGATTAACGAATAACGAATAACGGATAAAGCATAACGCATAACGAAAAACGGATAACGAATAACGGATAACGATTAACGATCCAGAGCACCCCCAAACGAACGGAAACGATTAACGATTAAGAGCTAACGAACGCATAACGCATAACGATTAAGAAAAAACGAACGAAAACGATTAACGCATGTAAGATAACGTTTTCGATACTGTACACTCGGGTTGGGAAATCGCCATCCCTCTCTCATGGTGGTTTAAGATTATTTTATTCTCATTTATTTTTTTACAAGTAAAGCTACGCAACCCCCTTCCTTTCTTTCTATAAAAAGCAAATGATTCATAACCAGGGATAGTAATTTGATCATTTTCACTTATCCAACATTCAGAAATAAATGCAATGTCTGATTTGTTCAAAATCTCTAAAAATCTGCACCTGTCTGTTTTCCGCGAGTTCCTTTGCAGATATCCCACGATAAAACACGCAAAGTACATGGTGTATCACAGCCGCGGCTGTCACTGTTAATCCGCCCGGTTCATTGTCATCCATAGCTTCGGTTCTCGCGGGTTCCTGAATCCAGGAATTATCACCGGGAATATACAGATTCCGTTCACGTAAAGTCGGTCACGAATAAGTTTTACTAGTGCGCCATCTTCCCCAACCTGATTCATCAACAGGATTAATATGGACATCGCCGTATACTGTCTGTACACCCGATATTGAGTACCTCGGAGCCACGACGACCTTTCCAAACAAAGGTCAAGGTCATCGTGGTATAAGAATCTGGCTACCACATGTACCACTGGACAGTTGTCGTTCCTATTACATGTATTATTACGACCGAAACGGTGTACATTACCAAATTGGATTACTTTCTGAATCCCCATTTCGTTGGCTAAAACAACGCAGTTTGTTCTTCTCTACCTTCACCATAAAGATTGTCAAAAATCAGATTAATCTTCATTTTTCTGTACTGAAGATTGGTAACTTTCTCATCTTTTTGTTGTTTGTCGCGTCGCATATGATCCATTTTTAAGGCCAGTGTTTCTAACATCATTGAATGTCGTTTTATTTCCTATTGTACTTGTTTTGCGTTCTCCGTGGCGTTCGTTTTCGTTCGCTTAATATCATCGATTTCTTTTTGCATGTTTTTTTTTAGTTCTGTTTCGTATATATTCTCTCATTTTCGTTTGGATTTCTCTAGATAAGCCTGTTATCCTTTTACTCTCTCCGTCAAACCTGTCCGACATGAAACCAATTGATTTCTCTATTTCTTCTTTTAACTTCCAAATGGTCCACATGTATGTTTAACTTTTTCACAGTTTTGTCCATTTCATTTATTTTCGACATTATACGAGGGCTGTTCGATAAATTCGTAGACAAGTTTGATAAAATTTTTATCGTTATCGTTAAACATTCTGATTATATACTAATTTATTCCTTAAGATTGCATATTCTTATTGTGCAAAATTCAAAGCAATTGGTCCATAAGCAAAGAATTAGGGTGTTTTTCTTTAGGAGTCATTTCGGAGAGCGGCGCAGTAAACGGTGTCCAAAACGACGCTATGCAAAGCACGGAGTAATTAGAAATTTTCTGCTTTTGTTCTGTCTTTAAATTTGAAATCATTTTGAGGGGAACAGTCATTTATTTTATTTCAATCTGTTCAAAAATAAACCATACAGATAAAATAAGGCAATAATGCGCTAGAATTATTCCCTGGTCTTTTCTATCTGTTCACAGATAATGCATTAAGAATTTCATTTCAGAACGTTTGGATCGGTCAGTTTTGTTCTTTCAGGATATTCAAACCATTCTATTTGAATGAATTTTTATCACTTTTTCATCTTCGTTGCAAATTATATGCATAATTATGTTCGCTCGAAACATTTTCTTGCAGTCCATTGCAATATGTACCAACTACAAAATGTATAAGATCTTTTATGGAATTTCTGTTAGCTTGCGTATAAGTTCAATGATTCCACGTCGTTTAAAAATTGCAGGGAAACGTCATTTTTACCACGCTTACGTCTTGATGGCGCTTCTTGCAATAGTGATATCTAAATACCAGTGTATCCTAACAAGCTCAAATTTCAGTATGACAACTTTCAAATACTGTAAAACAATAAAGTATATACATTGACTTTTTCTGCAACCTAATTTAGAAATAATAAAGGAATCATCTGCATGTACACGATTTAAGATATCTCAATTTTCGTGCTGCGCCGCTTAACGTCACGACACATAATTAAAGACAATGGCTTAAATGACAAAATATTTCATTTACCTTGGTATTGTATAGATTGATTGCAATTAACCTCATGAATGTTTGGTAAGAAAATTGCACACTTACTGTCACGCATTTCTGAAATATTGCAGATGTCTACGAACTTTTCGAACAACCTTGAAGTTCGTAGAATCAAGTTTTGACAGTCTTTTGGTGATAGCGTCGAGATTACAGTGAGATGCCGCCGTGTCGTTTTAGAGTTTCGATAATTTCCTTTGGATATCCACTATATTCGGGTCATGTATCTCAGGAATATGTTTCGGTGGTATAGACGTTGCTTCCAGTTGCTGCGGATGAAGTGGCTGCTCATCACAAACGTCATTACCTTTTCCCCGTGTACTTGGTGGCGTTCCACACATGACATGGTTGACTTCGAACGATACATTGCTAACGTTAACACTGCCTACACTATCTGCAGTACTCGAATCGTTCTCACTAACATTTCTGCCTGATTTATTTTTCTTCTTCGCTTTATTCCTTTACACATCTTTTAAAACAAACACTCCAACTAAAATATCAGTATATCTAATTGTTTCCTTAATCCCTAATCCACTCAGAAACCACGTTAAAACGCAGTGATTTAGGAAAGTTTCCATGGATGGACAGACGTGTTGCAGGGCTCTAATATTGATAGATTGAAGATAATTAGAGCCACAGAGACACCCTGTCGGATTTCAGATCGTATTAAAATTCTACTAAGCGACAGATTTTTGCAGGGTTCCCCTTTTTAGCTTATTTTGATACAATCTAAAAGATATAAAAGTTTCAAGCAATTTGAGGTAGTGCCATTTGAGTATTTAATCGTCATAATACAAAGGAATATATAGGAAAAATAATTGGGGTATGACCACGTGTGAAACTGAATAGAGACCAGACGAGAGAAAGAAGAAAGTGATACAGTATTTGTAGGATGAATAATCATTGACATGAGACTGTAAGATGTTCATTCGGGAGACATCAGAACAGTTCTGGCGAAAACTGTGTGTGTGTGTGTGTGTGTGTGTGTGTGTGTGTGTGTGTGTGTGAGGGTGGGTGTGTGTGTGTGTGTGAGGGTGAGGGTGAGGGGGTGTTTTTGTGGGCGAAAGGGCGGGGGCTTAAGGCCAGCAGACATATGCATAAAAGGGAAAAGAGGCGGAGGCAAGGAAATAGTAGGGTTTTTAATTATCACTGTGACATGCTTGGATTGTTCGTGTTCACGTTGTTATTTTTACTTCAATTTCCTTCAATTCCCATGCAATCCTAGGATCGTACTATTCAGGAAATAGGCAACTGTAATTCAAACCTTGTGCAACAGCATTATTACTCAAGTCAAATGTGTAGTGTATCCGGATTTACAAGTACATGTTTGGTTCTTATCATATACACGACATGTGTATTTATATCACTTATGAGTATTGAATAAAAGTAGTTCTATGAATAAAGATGGCTGAGTATTTGTTCTTCTGAACCCGCACAACATTCTTGACGACGAGGTGCTGGACAAAGGAGCTGTTAAGATAAGGCGTAAAATCTGCCCTGCAAAATTTGAGAAATTTTTTTCGGTAGAAATTTCAAGTAACTTGGTCCACATATGAATCTGCTGTCAGGTGGGATAATTTATGCATAATAAGACAGATATTATGGTCAAAATAAGCGTTTTTTACACAGAAATCAATGGAAAATGGAAAAGATTTATACAACATCGTTCCCCCTCCTCGCTTTATAATGCCACTCTCACCAAAGGTATATATCAATAAAATACATTTTCTGGCCAACTGGGGTTCTGAAGCGAGGGGGGAACAATGTCCCACAGGCGAAAAACGAAAAAAAAGGGGGATGGATAACTATTTTTAAATTTGCGAGCGATAATGTAGGTTATGTTGCCATCTTTTTCATTTTATATCACGGATCAATCTATTCAGAGTGTGTTCCGATCAAATATTTAACCGTTTGGAAGGAAATATACGAGAAAGTTGTCTATTTCTACACTGTGTGTATTTCGCGCCAGAAAGCTACATAAGTGGCTGAGAAGAACGAAATAAAACCGTTTTTCAGTTTCCGGATTGCAGAGTTTGCCGATTATATTGATATAACAACCTCAAAGTTAATTTCATTTATACAATATTGAAATGAAAAGGTAGCACAAGCATAATAAACGTAAAAATGTGTAAAAATAATGCATTTAATTGTGCACTTTCGATCGATATTCAACGTTTTGCGTCATCTGTACCCCTACCTCTTCAACCCGTAATTATAACATCTTTCACCAATTTTTAAAAAATAAAATACCTAGTACTATGAATCGTATAATAATTTATATTTTTCTCTTGACCAATTTTTATTATACGCCCGTCATTTGACGGGACGTATTATGGTATGGCGAAGTCCGTCCGTCTGTCCGTCTGTCCGTCTGTCCGTCCGTCCGTCTGTCCGTCTGTCCGTCCGCCTATGGAACGCAATAATTTGAATACGCGTCAACGGATTTTTATGAAATTTATACATAGTGATCAGTCTGTGGAGAGGAAGCCGCCTTTCGATTTTCAGGTTCATACGATTTGTCGTTACAGAGTTATGGGACTTAGATTTTTAAAATACAGTGAAAATATACTAAAATATTTAAAAATTATTTAAAAATCTATTTCTGGTCGAAATGTTTTGAAATTTGGTATACTTCAAGTAGAAAGGATGTTCTTTGACATATGTAACGGGTTTTCAATTTTTTGGTCGCATAATCGAGATATTGTGTGTAATGGGAAGGGGGGGGGGGGTGGGTTATATGCACATACATTTTAAGCTAAGGGCAAAATATAGGCGCATGGAACGCAATAACTTGAATATGCGTCAACGGATTTTCATGATATTCATACATTATGATTGGACTGTGGAGAGGAAGCCGCCTTTCGATTTTCAGGTTTATTTGATATGTCGTTACAGAGTTATGGGACTTAGATTTTTAAAATACAGTGAAAATATACTAAAATATTTAAAAATTATTTAAAAATCTATTTCTGGTCGAAATGTTTTGAAATTTTGTATACTTCATGTAGGAAGGATGTTCTTTGACATATGTAACGGGTTTTTAATTTTTTTGTCGCATAACCGAGATATTGTGTGTAATAGGAAGGGGGGAGGGGTGGGTTATATGCACATACATGTTGAGCTAAGGGCAAAATATAGGCGCATGGAACGCAATTACTTGAATATGCGTCAACGGATTTTCATGATATTCATACATTTTGATTGGACTGTGGAGAGGAAGCCGCCTTTCGATTTTCAGGTTCATTCGATATGTTGTTACAGAGTTATGGGACTTAGACATTTTAAAATACAGTGAAAATATACTAAAATAGTTAAAAATTATTTAAAAATCTATTTCTGGTCGAAATGTTTTGAAATTTTGTATACTTAAGGTAGAAAGGATGCTCTTTGACATATGTAACGGGTTTTTAGGTTTTTGGTCGCATAAGCGAGATATTGTGTGTAATAGGAAGGGGGGGGGTTATATGCACATACATGTTAAGCTATGGGCAAAATATAGGTGCATGGAACGCAATAACTTGAATATTCGTCAACGGATTTTCATGATATTCATACATTTTGATTGGACTGTGGAGAGGAAGCCGCCTTTCGATTTTCAGGTTCATTCGATATGTCGTTACAGAGTTATGGGACTTAGATATTTTAAAATACAGTGAAAATATACTAAAATAGTTAAAAATTATTTAAAAATCTATTTCTGGTTGAAATGTTTTGAAATTTTGTATACTTCAAGTAGAAAGGATGTTCTTTCACATATATAAGGGGTTCTTGAATTTTTTGTCACATAATCCAGAAATTATGTGTAATGGGGGGGGGGGGGGGTTATATGCACATACATGTTAAGCTAAGGGCAAAATATAGGTGCATGGAACGCAATAACTTGAATATGTGTCAACATTTTCATGATATTTGTACATTTTGATCAGACTTTGAAGAGGAAGCCGCCTTTCGATTTTAAGCTAGGTTCATCCAATTTGTCCTTATGGAGTTATGGGACTTAGATATTTTGGTGTTGTGAAAAAAATCCCAACGGGCGTATCTTGCTGCGTGAGCGTAGGCTTTATTTAAATTGGAAGGACAGCGCATGAGAAATAATCGAGTGATTTCAGAGCTAAATCGGGCCCTTATCTTAACAGCCCCTTCACATCCTACCCACAGGTAAAATGGGTAAAAAAGAAGGTGGTGCTCCAGTAGTACACGTCCGATCGATATGTAAAATTGGGGCATTTGATGAATCTATCGAATCATAGGAGGTCAACACAGAACCTGCCGATCTATATTTCACTGCAAATTGTGTATCCGAGGATCTCAAATTTCCTTCGTTTCTTGCAGTAATAGGTGCTACAACATAAGGGTTACTAAAGAATATTGTGGCTCCAAGAAAGCCAGTAGACTCCTCTTATGCACAAGTTCTTGAACATTTGAGTAAACATATGAACCGAAAGCCATCTGTAATTGCAGACAGATTTCGCTTTCATAAACATGACCAACGTCCGAATGAAACTTTTATGTCGTACATTGCAGAGTTACGTTAACTTTCAATACATTGTAACTTTGGCGAAACACTTGATGATACTCTGCGTGATCGTTTTGTATGTGGGATAACAAAAGAAACTCTAAGCAGAATCTGTACTTACTCTAGTGTCAGCAATTAATACAAATTCTCTGCATGTAAGGACCAAAATTAGCTGGCCACGGCATGTCATGGATTTTGCTAACTTCTTCAACTTGCCAAATAAATGGTACCTTTGGTACATTGACAAGGAAAATAACCTTTTTTCAGACAATGAAATTGACGGTTGCCATGGAAACGAAGTCAGTCTATTTTTAGCCCTCACAAGAGTGTGAAGTGAACAATATTTGGACAATGTGCTGCCATGGAAGCCACATTACATGCAATAGCTTAACAACCTAGACATATGTGACTCTTTAAAACTTCTATCTAAGAAAATATATTCATTTTAAAGATATTTCATCTAGAACACATACATTTGTACAGCAGCAAATCAAAAACTGGCATAAAAACAAGGCACAATTTTCACTCATTTTTTAGTGCAATTTCGAGCATTTTTAACCACGAATAACGTTGAAGGCAGGCGTAATAGAATTTTTTGTTTTCATTGTTGATATGAAACAAATATCATCTGATTAACAAAATTAGAAAGAAAACTCGATGGGGAAAATAACCATTTTCCTCAAATTTGCCATTAAAGTTGGTTGCTATTGCTATGTGAAACCCCAACCATATTACTCTTTTTAGGGGTCTGTACTTGATTATGCTATGATTTACAATAGTAAATTTCTATGAATTGGCGGCACAAATACTTTCCTTTTTATCTTACAACCTTAATTTTTTTCAAGGTCATTGACTTCAAGGTCAAGTTCATTTGAATTTCAATGCTAAAATTTCACTGAAATCTGCAATTTTCTAATTTTTTGGTGTCAGTCTTTTATTTGCCTTTTTATGGTAATGATTATAGGGTACAATGTAAATGTTTATTAAGTTTAAATGTATAAGAAGAGAAAAACGCGCAAATTACATGACTGTCAATTATCTGATAGAATAAAAAGTTGATCAAAAAGTAAGAAATTGATATATTATACAAATTTTTGCTTCAAATGTATGCATGGGACTTAATATTTCAGAGAAACAAAGTTCCTGTGCAACTTATCTCAATGAATAAAAGATATGTCAAACATTATACTAATTCTCTGGAAGGACCTATTCATTTCCATAGGCACGGCATGCCATCGATTCTAAATATTTTGGGTAAAGGACATAGGTATGGCCAACTATGATGAAAATTGGCTTCATTTTTGTAATTTGAGTTTCCGTTGCCATGGTAACCATGTCTAAAATTTTCAGAATTTTTGAAATATGTTCAAAAGACTGGTTTCAATGGAAACGGGTATAGCAGTCAACTGTAAATTTCTATATAAGATATGTAAAAGGAAATGCTCTCCATCAATCTATACTCTTCATATCAGGAGAGGGTTAAAACAAACACAGAAAGTTATGCCTGTTTTTGTCTGAATTTTCTTCGGTTACAGCATGTTATACTAGTATTCGATTAGCAAGCTTATCTGGAGTAAGGGTGCATTTCATCTAAAAAGTATCACCCATAGACTTTTAAAAAAATGAAAAATTAGAGTGGGGAAATTTCCCATTATTATAGATATTTCAATAGGAATTGACCTTGAAAACATTTCAAGGTCATTCGAACTTGTGTCAAGATCACTATTTTGTAAATTACCCAATTTTACAAAAATAATGTTATTTTTAAGAAAATAGAAATACATTTTTCAGAAATCAGATGATATATCAAAGTTGTTTATTACGATATTTTTTTTCCATTTTTTTTTTTGGTTCACATCATTTCTGATCCATTAATTCAAAATCGGTAATCAGTGATTTTTTTTTTGGCAATTCAAACACATTTACGACATAGACAACCTTTCCCTCACACTTTCAACCCATAAATATAACTTACAGATATATTTTTCATGTCAAGAGAAAAGAAATTTATGAATCGCAAGCGATATAAGTCCCCTACCGGCATTAATCCATGTCCTTCAACTCTGCCTTGACCTGTACTTCCACCAAAAGATTAATCCAACATCAAAATAAGTTCAGTATGTGTTTTAGAAAAGAAGGTCTCGAGAGCGGGAAAATTTAATGAAATTTGCTATAAGGCCATATCTTTTGTAAGAAGAAATTAATGAAATCCAACTTTAAGTTATTCTGTATCAGACTATAATGTATCTGCATACCAAAAATCAGCTCAATATCTACCAATATTTACATTCCTACTGCGTTTCCCTTATATAAAGGTACCAAACCAACTGTTGCTTTATTTCTCGATAATCGCAAGAGCCTGTCACGTGACTTTAGAACTTACGCGGATTAATTTCTGATAAAATGCCCATTTTATTTATTGCTTTAATACAGATTCAAAACATGTATCCATTATCAAACGACGCCATTGCATTGTTGTCTGCAGAAAGATGCCATGTTTGTATGAGCGAATATTCAGGCATAAGTGGATCAAATATTCAGTATTTAGGATTAGGATTTGATTCACTTGTGTCATTATCAACAGTGAATTTATCTTTGCTTCTTATGGATTCATAATATCAGAAATACTTCGAGTATCAGCGAATCTTTAGCCATGATTTTGAGGTAAGTCATGAAAATACCGAAAGTTTTTGCGTTTTCGACGGCTGTACTCGACTTTTGCATTATTCTAATTACTTCCAGATAAAATAGGGTATTTACAGAAGTTTGTATACAATAATACCGATTGATTTCATATGTCTAAGCAGTGTGTTAAAAAGAGTTTTCAAAACATTTCCCTTCAGTTCTGTGAAATTTCTCCAGTTTATCTCTCCGCCATGTCTGAATTATGTTGGACAAAAGTCACTAATTTTCACGATTCAATTTTCTTCAGTTTTAATTGAAATGTTCAAAATACAGCAAGAGGACAAATTTCAGTTTCTCATTTGTCAACAACGTTTCCGTACAGCAGGTACTATCTCGAATCAAGCGAAAAACGTCGAACGTTCGTTTGCTCTTACGTCAAATGGCGTTCTCCCTCTGCAATGATATTTCAAATGTAAAGACACTGGCTGAAAAATTGGCAGAAATAACTTAGTTAACACGTAAAATGTAAATATAAGGATTGTTTGTCAGCTTTTCACTTAATGCTTTACATATTTTGTTTCCATTCCCTACTGCCAATACACACCGATAAAGCGCAAAAGCTGAAAAACAATCCTTAAGAACAGGCATGAAAAGACTGGAAATTGAGAAGTTCATGAAATTTGCAGAAGTCAAGGGGCCATAACTCCAGTAGAAATGGGTCAATCAAATTGAAACAAAAACTTAGTTTGTATCATACTGAGATATATTCACATACCAAAAATGATTTCAATATCTGCAATACCATGGAAGAAAAGTCCGGAAAACTGAGAATTTCCTGAAATTTTCTAAGTCCAAGGGCCATAACTCTTGTGAAACTAGGTCAATCAAAACGAAACTCGAACTTGATCTGTATAACACTAAGATGTAATCACAATTAATAAAGTATTTAATATCTACAACAACAGCCGAGAAAAGTATTGAAAACTGAGAATTTCATGATATTTGCTAAGCCCAGGGGCCATACCTCTTGTAAAAATAGATCAATTGGAACCAAACTCTAACTTGAGCTGTATAACACTAAGATGAAATCACATATAATTTTTTTTTCAATATATGCAATACCTTGGAAGAAAAGTCCTGGAAAACTCAGAATTTCATGACGTCCAGGGGCCATAACTCTTATAAAAATAGGTCAATCAGAACCAAACTCTAATTTGAGCTGTATCACATTAGGATAAACGCACATATTAAATATGAGATCAATATATGTAACGACAGCGAAAAAAGTCCGGAAAACTGAGAATTTCATGAAATTTGCTAAGTCCAGGGGCCACAACTCTTGTAAAATAGGTCAATCGGAACCGAACTCGAACTTGATCTGTATTAAATTGAAATAAACTCACAAACCAAAAATGAGATCAATATCTGCAACGACGACGGTAAAATTTCTGGGAAACTAACGTGTGACGGACAGACAGACAGACGGACAGACGGACAGACAGACAGACGGACAGACAGACGGACAGACAGACAAACGGTGTGGAAACCTTAAGTCCCCTGCGGTGAGCCGATAGGGGACTAGAAATATATATATATCTACTTTTATTCACAACAGGACTACAAAAATCCAATATTCTATAAATTACTTAAACTGTTCCAAATTAATTAAATGGAATTTATCTATTCCATTTACCTTTTTGCTACATACTTCTCAATATTTTGTTTTGAATGAAAAAATGCAAGAAGACCAGTGAAAGTTAAGCTCTTATTTTGTCTTAGGTTCAAGTAAATATATTGTTTAGTAAACATGATAATCTTATTGATAGACATATTAGGAATTGAAAATGATTTTCCAAAATCACTGAATGAGTAAAAAACAACGACATTTACGATTTTTGTTCAATATAGGCTGTCAAATCTGACCATAATTATATAACTTTTGTGCAAGAGAAAAACATGTTCTTAATTTTCTTGATCAGAATTACAGAAATGACAAATGTCATTTGTAGAAATTTATACTTTCGTCAGAAAATTGCCAACTGGCAATATTCTATGCAAAATGCGAAACTAAAACCATTGTAATTTGGAATCTGTAGAAGTTCTAAAATGTGTATGAAATATTTCTCGAGTATGAATATTTACAGAAGTGTAGATGGTATTCCATTTTAATATTAAAGTTGGATAAATGTCGCTGTTATTCAAAAATTGATAAACTTCTTTACTACCTTTTAGTTTTGAAACCAGAATATTAATATGAAATGGAATATAGGGATTGTTTAAATCTCTGCATTCCTCAAATGAGATTTTCATGGAATTAATAAAATGAAGAAGTTTTTGTACCATGGTATTGAAGAAAACAAATTGAACGTTAGTCAGATTTTGATAAGAAGTTATTATTTACAAAGAAATCTCGCAATATTTTAACCCCCTTTTCATACCAACTCTTATTAAAAATCACCGTCTTATCAATCGTAATAGAGGAGTTGTACCATATAGGAAATGAAAATAATTTTTTCTCATAGTCCTTTACCTCGTATTTTTTTTTCAAAACCCTCAACCAAGCTGTAAAAGCATCATTCCAAAACTCATTAGGACAACTTTCACACAATTTAGATATAAAAGAATCACCAAAATCAAATGCATAATCTATAATATGTTTTTCATGTTCTGCTTCCAGAATATTTATCCATGATTGTCCTCCGTTGATCAATCTTTTAATCAATGAACATTTCAATGCTTAAGGAGGGTTTGGACACCAAGATGGCGGCGGCATTATTTGTTTTCTCGCTTCCTAGGAAAAGTACAGTCTTAACTCCTTTAAAACATTTGATACTCTGATTGATATACATATTTGAGTATCCTGATGAAGTTTGAATAATTTCCGGCGTCATTTGAAAAAATTATGGCGATTTTCGAAATTTAGGATTTTGGGAGTTTTATCCATGAGAAAACCACGACGTCATTTCGACGTTATCGGGGAAAATGGCGTCATAAACCTTCGCATTCAAAATTCAATAAAAACATTATTATTAAACGTATTGCATTGAAACTTAGCATGTATGAAATAGAAAATTAAATCTTCATCACAGTGTATTCGTTGACAAATTTACGTTACAAGAAAGCGAATGTCACTTCATTGAAAATGGACGATTTTGGATGAAAAAATTGGAAAATATATAGCCTTTTAATATTTAAATCCTAAATTCAATTCTTCCCATTTTATCATGAAATCATCTCTGGACATTCTGGATAATTTTGATAGTTTTTGACAAAGATTCATCCACAGGATTCCTAATAATTAATTAGCAACTACCGTAAATTGGCTCGAAATTGCAATTTTTTTCAGCGACAGTGTCATTTTTTATTCAATTATCCTGCTTCTGTTTAAAACACAATTCATTTTATCTTTTCCATATGTAAGTGCAATATATTTATGGATATTTCAGAAATTAAATCAAAATTAATTTCCAATAGCTTAACGAGAACTGGAATGACACTTTCAATATTATGACGTCATTCAGAAATTCACGAAAACGTCGATTAATGTATATTTCAAAGTCTCGTAGAAAATTTTCCTGTGGATAGAATCAAATGTAAGTTTGTATAGTCAAGGACAGACAAGAAATATATAATTTCAGAAATTTTAAGAAAAAATGAATTTGGCGTCCAAGTGTTCAATACCTCCTTAAATGAAATTTTCTAAATTGATCATCTTGAGGCCACCCATGTCATAATTCTGTGTAATATTATTTCTTTTAACTTTGTCACAATTTGAATTCCACAAAAAGCGAAAAAAAATCTTTATTGAGGGGAGCAATCAGTTTGGCACTAGTGTTAGGTACAAATGTAAAGAAATAAATAAATGATTCATTTTTGGAATGATAAGATATTTCAAAACTGTTACTCTACCAATGGGAGTTAGGATCCTTCTTCTCCATTGGTTGATTAATGATTTTACTCTTAGAATCTGTTTTTGATAATTCAGATCCAACATTTCATCTAAGTCAATGGAAAAGTCAATGCAAAGTAGTGAGAATTTTGTTGACCCTCATTCAAGTTTCCATCTACTATGATGGTAAACTTCTGAACTATTTTTTTAACCTATACAAATAATTTTCGTCTTTGAACAGTTAATATGTAGACCAGAAATTTCACAGAATGTATTTCATGTGTCTCAACCAACAAAAAAGTGATTTTTTTAACCATCAAGGATAAAAGATGTGTCATCGGCATATTGAGAAATTTTGTGCTCTTTGTCATTTACAATTATTCCTATGAAATTTGAATTATTTCTAATCATAATGAATAAAATTTCTGCATAGATAAGAAAATGTAAGGTGCAACATGGTCCCCCTGATGGCAGCCACGTTTTATAGATATCTGATCTGACAGGAAACCACTCTGTAATACTGATGCATTTATATCTGTATTGAGTATTTTCACCCATTCCCGTAAATTATGTCCAAATCCAAAAAAAAAATCCAAAAGTTTATAGACAAAAAAAACCCCACGCTATCGAGTCCAAAGCCATCTCGAATGACATAAAAGACCTGGCATATTATTACGTTCTGTATAAGACATTAAATCATATATATATATATATTCATTATATTGTCTATAAAGTGTTGAATATTATATATATAATATTAGGCTTATTCAGACATCTGGGAAAGTCATTCTATAAAAAAAATCGATAGCCAGACTGCCTTCGTGTGCACAAGATAGCTTGGTTGCCAGCATATAATAGAAAAGCTCCTTCAGCATAAATGTTTTATAAGAAACAATATTATTTTTGTTGTTTGAGAGCAATGCGATGTTTGTATTTGTATGCAGGATTTATCAGATTTGAATTGAATTGAAAGCAATGAATTGGAGCGACTGGCTCTTCCTCTTAAGTCTCAAGTGGAAATTTCTTACAATAAATAGGAATACTAGCAACTTTCAATCAATTTGTCCCCACAGAAAACGTTCGTGTCCCCCTAAACTAAAAATAGAACAAAACATCTCGAAGAGAGAAAAAAACTGCGCATAGGTACGAAAATAAGCCTTCTTTCGGTATTCCTTGCGCATTTGCCATACCGCAACCTTAGAGGAGCTTTGACGTAGTCGTTGGGTTTCAAGAATAGATCCGTGACGTCAAATATGGCTGCCCGCGCAGGATAAGTGAAGTTTGATAGTGCAGAGAATATGTATTATATTGTATAAACAATTTTGATATGATATCATCTGATTTCTGAAATATGGTAATAACGATTGGAGTAAATATTAAAAAAGTTCATACTTATAAGAAGAAAAAAACGTGCAATTAATATAACTGTCAATTTTCTGATTGAAAAAAAATTAATGATCAAAAAGTAAGAAATTGATATATCTTACACCTTTTCCTTCACATGTGTGCATGGGATTAAGTATTTCAGAGATACAAAGTTTCTGTGCAACTTTTCCCTATGCATAAGAAATATATATTGAAAACATTAAGTATTTTAAAAGACTCGTTTCCATGGAAACGGGTATTACAGTTAACTGCTAATTTCTATATTCAATCATTGTATCCTCTTATGTGAATATGTAGAAAGAAATGTGCTCAATCAATCTATATTCTTCATAAAAGTGGTCTAGGAGAGGATTAAAACAAGCTCAGAAAAGGACATTTTTTTTACTTGAAAAGTGTCTATTTTTGCCTGAATTTGCTAAGTTTACAGCATGTAATATTAGATTAGCAGGCTTATCTGGAGTTCGGGTGCAATTCATCTAAAAAGTATCACCCATTAGTTTAGACTATATAAAAAGAAAAAAATAGAGAGGGAAAATTCTCATTTTAACAGAAAAGAACATAAAAACGGTTACTATGGCAACTTTTCGTTCTACATTACTACATGTGTATACACGGCGCATATTTTTGCTCCATTCCTAACTGTTTTGAATTAACCATTCATATAAAACTTAATGAGTGTGTCAATAAGAGACATAGCAATAAGAATAGACCTTGAAAGTATTTCAAGGTCATTCGACCTTGTGTCAAGGTCACTGTTTTTGTACATGGCCGAATTTAACAAAAATAATATGATTTTGATTTATGTTATGAAAATAGAAAAACCATATTTCAGAAATCAGATGATTTCATATCAAAATTGTTTATACAATATAATACATATTCTCTGCACTATCAAACTTCCCTTATTCTGCGCGGGCAGCCATATTTGACGTCACGGATCTATTCTTGAAACCCACCGACTACGTCAAAGCTCCTCTAAGGTTGCGGTATGGCAAATGCGCAAGGAATACCGAAAGAAGGCTTATTTTCGTACCTATGCGCAGTTGTTTCGAAACGAAAGTAGACAAAATGCCGAGCTTGTAGACATAAATCTCTCCGCGTTTGAACGATAAAAAGGCCAATTAGGCAAGTTTTAATTGACTTTGATGAACTTCCGGTTGTTAATTGAGATTTTATGAAATAAATATTCACAATTTTATTACAGCTTTATCGAATTTTTTGTGAGCAAAGGAGATTTTTTCTCTCTTCGAGATGTTTTGTTCTATTTTTAGTTTAGGGGGACACGAACGTTTTCTGTGGGGACAAATTGATTGAAAGTTGCTAGTATTCCTATTTATTGTAAGAAATTTCCACTTGAGTCTTAAAAGGAAGAGCCAGTCGCTCCAATTCATTGCTTTCAATTCAAATCTGATAAATCTTGCATAGAAATACAAACATCGCATTGCTCTCAAACAACAAAAATAATATTGTTTCTTATAAAACATTTATGTTGAAGGAGCTTTTCTATTATATGCTGGCAACCAAGCTATCTTGTGCACACGAAGGCAGTCTGGCTATCGATTTTTTTTATGGAATGACTTTCCCAGATGTCTGAATAAGCCTAATATTATATATACAATATTCAACACTTTATAGACAATATAATGAATATTGTATGTTTGATGTGATAGTTTACAATGCAATGTTACAACCATGGTTATCCTACTAGCCCAATAGTTTCGTCCGTAACATATATATTGCCATATTTCGTGCGGCACACATCATAGGAAAAAACCAGGTCATAACTAGTCATCCTTTCAAGTACTTGCTATATATGTATATATATATATATATATATATGATTTAATGTCTTATACAGAACGTAATAATATGCCAGGTCTTTTATGCCTTTCGAGATGGCTTTGGACTCGATAGCGTGGGGGTTTTTTTTGTCTATAAAGTTTGGATATTTTTTCTTTGGATTTGGACATAATTTACGGGAATGGGTGAAAATACTCAATACAGATATAAATGCATCAGTATTACAGAGTGGTTTCCTGTCAGATCAGATATCAATAAAACGTGGCTGCCATCAGGGGGACCATGTTGCACCTTACATTTTCTTATCTATGCAGAAATTTTATTCATTATGATTAAAAATAATTCAAATTTCATAGGAATAATTGTAAATGACAAAGAGCACAAAATTTCACAATATGCCGATGACACATCTTTTATCCTTGATGGTTAAAAAAATCACTTTTTTGTTGGTTGAGACACATGAGATACATTATGTGAAATTTCTGGTCTACATATTAAATGTTCAAAGACGAAAATTATTTGGATAGGTTAAAAAAAATTAGTTCAGAAGTTTACCATCAGAGTAGATAGAAACTTGAATGAGGGTCAACAAAATTCTCACTACTTTGCATTGACTTTTCCATTGACTTAGATGAAATGTTGGATCTGAATTATCAAAAACAGATTCTAAGAGTAAAATCATTAATCAACCAATGGAGAAGAAGGATCCTAACTCCCATTGGTAGAGTAACAGTTTTGAAATATCTTATCATTCCAAAAATGAATCATTTATTTATTTCTTTACATTTGTACCTAACACTAGTGCCAAACTGATTGCTCCCCTCAATAAAGATTTTTTTTCGCTTTTTGTGGAATTCAAATTGTGACAAAGTTAAAAGAAATAATATTACACAGAATTATGACATGGGTGGCCTCAAGATGATCAATTTAGAAAATTTCATTTAAGCATTGAAATGTTCATTGATTAAAAGATTGATCAACGGAGGACAATCATGGATAAATATTCTGGAAGCAGAACATGAAAAACATATTATAGATTATGCATTTGGTTTTGGTGATTCTTATATATCTAAATTGTGTGAAAGTTGTCCTAATGAGTTTTTACAGCTTGGTTGAGGGTTTTGAAAAAAAAAACGAGGTAAAGGACTATGAGAAAAATTTATTTTCATTTCCTATATGGTACAACTCCTCTATTATGATTGATAAGACGGTGATTTTTAATAAGAGTTGGTATGAAAAGGGGGTTAAAATATTGCGAGATTTCTTTGTAAATAATAACTTCTTATCAAAATCTGACTAACGTTCAATTTGTTTTCTTCAATACCATGGTACAAAAACTGCGATTCTTCATTTTATTAATTCCATGAAAATCTCATTTGAGGAATGCAGAGATTTAAACAATCCCTACATTCCATTTCATATCAATATTCTGGTTTCAAAACTAAAAGGTAGTAAAGAAGTTTATCAATTTTTTAATAACATCGACATTTATCCAACTTTAATATTAAAATGGAATACCATCTACACTTCTGTAAATATTCATACTCGAGAAATATTTCATACACATTTTAGAACTTCTACAGATTCTAAATTACAATGGTTTTAGTTTCGCATTTTGCATAGAATATTGCCAGTTGGCAATTTTCTGAAGAAAGTATACATTTCTACAAATTTCCACAAAAGTTATATCATTATGGTCAGATTTGACAGCCTATATTGAACAAAAATCGGAAGATGTCGTTGTTTTTTACTCATTCAGTGATTTCGGAAAATCATTTTCAATTCCTAATATGTCTATCAATAAGATTATCATGTTTACTAAACAATATATTCACTTGAACCTAAGACAGAATAAGAGCTTAACTTCACTTAATTTCTAGTCCCCTATCGGCTCACCGCAGGGGACTTATAGTTTCCACCCCGTTTGTCTGTCTGTCCGTCTGTCTGTCCGTCTGTCCGTCACACTTTAGTTTCCCAGAATTTTTACCGTCGTCGTTGCAGATATTGATCTCATTTTTGGTATGTGAGTTTATTTCAATCTAATACAGATCAAGTTCGAGTTCGGTTCCGATTGACCTATTTTACAAGAGTTGTGGCCCCTGGACTTAGCAAATTTCATGAAATTCTCAGTTTTCCGGACTTTTTTTCGCTGTCGTTACATATATTGATCTCATATTTAATATGTACGTTTATCCTAATGTGATACAGCTCAAATTAGAGTTTGGTTCTGATTGACCTATTTTTATAAGAGTTTTGGCCCCTGGACGTCATGAAATTCTGTGTTTTCCAGGACTTTTCTTCCAAGGTATTGCATATATTGAAAAAAATTATATGTGATTTCATCTTAGTGTTATACAGCTCAAGTTAGAGTTTGGTTCCAATTGATCTATTTTTACAAGCGGTATGGCCCCTGGGCTTAGCAAATAATTATCATGAAATTCTCAGTTTTCAATACTTTTCTCGGCTGTTGTTGTAGATATTAAAAACTTTACTAATTGTGATTACATCTTAGTGTTATACAGATCAAGTTCGAGTTTGGTTTTGATTGACCTAGTTTCACAAGAGTTATGGCCCTTGGACTTAGAAAATTTCAGGAAATTCTCAGTTTTCCAGACTTTTCTTCCATGGTATTGCAGATATTGAAATCATTTTTGGAATGTGAAGATATCTCAGTGTGATACAAATCAAGTTTGTGTTTCAATTTGATTGACCCATTTCTACTGGATTTATGGCCTCTGGACTTCGCAAATTTCATGAACTTCTCAATTTCCAGTCTTTTCATGCCTCTTCTGGTAGATATTGAGCTGATTTTTGGTATGCAGATACATTATAGTCTGATACAGAATAACTTAAAGTTGGATTTCATTAATTTGTTCTTACAAAAGGTATGGCCATATAGCAAATTTCATTAAATTTTCCCGCTCTCTAGACCTTCTTTTCTAAAACACATACTGAACTTATTTTGATGTTGGATTAATCTTTTGTTGGAAGTACAGGTCAAGGCAGAGTTGAAGGACATGGATAAATGCCGGTAGGGGACATATATCGCTTGCGATTCATAAATTTCTTTTCTCTTGACATGAAAAATATATCTGTAAGTTATTTTTATGGGTTGACAGTGTGAGAGAAAGGTTGTCTATGTCGTAAATGTGTTTGAAATGCAAAAAAAAAAAAAATCACTGATTACCGATTTTGAATTAATGGATCAGAAATGATGTGAACCAAAAAAAAAATTGAAAAAAAATATATCGTAATAAACAACTTTGATATATCATCTGATTTCTGAAAAATGTCTTTCTATTTTCTTAAAAATAACATTATTTTTGTAAAATTGGGTAATTTACAAAATAGTGATCTTGACACAAGTTCGAATGACCTTGAAATGTTTTCAAGGTCAATTCTTATTGAAATATCTATAATAATGGGAATTTCCCCACTCTAATTTTTCATTTTTTTAAAAGTCTATGGGTGATACTTTTTAGATGAAATGCACCCTAACTCCAGATAAGCTTGCTGATCGAATACTAGTATAACATGCTGTAACCGAAGAAAATTCAGACAAAAACAGGCATAACTTTCTGAGTTTGTTTTAACCCTCTCCTTATATGGAGAGTATAGATTGATGGAGAGCATTTCCTTTTACATATCTTATATAGAAATTTACAGTTGACTGCTATACCCGTTTCCATTGAAACCAGTCTTTTGAAAATATTTCTAAATTCTGAAAATTTTAGATATGGTTACCATGGCAACGGAAACTTAAACTACAAAAATGAAGCCAATTTTCATCATAGTTGGCCATACCTATGTCCTTTACCCAAAATATTTAAAATCGATGGCATGCCGTGCCTATGGAAATGAATAGGTCCTTCCAGAGAATTAGTATGATATTTGACATATCTCTTATTCATTGAGATAAGTTGCACTGAAACTTTGTTTCTCTGAAATATTAAGTCCCATGCATACATTTGAAGCAAAAATTTGTATAATATATCAATTTCTTACTTTTTGATCAACTTTTTATTCTATCAGATAATTGACAGTCATGTAATTTGCGCGTTTTTCTCTTCTTATACATTTAAACTTGATAAACATTTACATTGTACCCTATAATCATTACCATAAAAAGGCAAATAAAAGACTGACACCAAAAAAATTAGAAAATTGCAGATTTCAGTGAAGTTTTAGCATTGAAATTCAAATGACATTGACCTTGAAGTCAATGACCTTGAAAAAAATTAAGGTCGTAAGATAAAAAGGAAAGTATCTGTGCCGCCAATTCATAGAAATTTACTATTGTAAATCATAGCATAATCAAGTACAGACCCCTAAAAAGAGTAATATGGTTGGGGTTTCACATAGCAATAGCAACCAACTTTAATGGCAAATTTGAAGAAAATGGTTATTTTCCCCATCGAGTTTTTTAATTTTGTTAATCAGATGATATTTGTTTCATATCAACAATGAAAACAAAAGATTCTATTACGCCTGCCTTCAACGTTATTCGTGGTTAAAAATGCTCCATATTGCACTAAAAAAAGAGCAAAAATTGTGCCTTATTTTTATGCCAGTTTTTGATTTGCTGTTGTACAAATGTATGTGTTCTAGATGAAATATCTTTAAAATGAATATATTTTCTTAGAATAGAAGTTTTAAAGTGTCACATATGTCTAGGTTGTTAAGCTATTGCATGTAAAGTGGCTTCCATGGCAGCACATTGTCCAAATATTGCTCACTCCACACTCTTGTGAGGGCTAAAAATAGACTGACCTCGTTTCCATGGCAACCGTCAATTTCATTGTCTGAAAAAAGGTTATTTTCCTTGTCAATGTACCAAAGGTACCATTTATTTGGCAAGTTGAAGAAGTTAGCAAAATCCATGACATGCCGTAGCCAGCTAATTTTGGTCCTTACATGCAGAGAATTTGTATTAATTGCTGACACTAGAGTAAGTACAGATTCTGCTTAGAGTTTCTTTTGTTATCCCACATACAAAACGATCACGCAGAGTATCATCAAGTGTTTCGCCAAAGTTACAATGTATTGAAAGTTAACGTAGCTCTGCAATGTACGACATAAAAGTTTCATTCGGACGTTGGTCATGTTTATGAAAGCGAAATCTGTCTGCAATTACAGATGGCTTTCGGTTCATATGTTTACTCAAATGTTCAAGAACTTGTGCATAAGTAGAGTCTGCTGGCTTTCTTGGAGCCACACCATTTAGTTACCCTTATGTTGTAGCACCTATTACTGCAAGAAACGAAGGAAATTTGATATCCTCGGATACACAATTTGCAGTGAAATATAGATCGACAGGTTCTGTGTTGACCTCCTATGATTCGATAGATTCATCAAATGCCCCAATTTTACATATCGATCGGACGTGTACTACTGGAGCAGCACCTTCTTTTTTACCCATTTTATCTGTGGGTAGGATGTGAAGGGGCTGTTAAGATAAGGGCCCGATTTAGCCCTGAAATCACTCGATTATTTCTCATGCGCTGTCCTTCCAATTTAAATAAAAATTGGTCAAGAGAAACATATAAAGTGTTATAAGATTCATAGTAGGTATTTTATTTTTTAAAAAATGGTGAAAGATGTTATGATTACGGGTTAGAGAGGTAGGGGTACAGATGACACAAAACGTTGAATATCGATCGAAAATGCACAAAAAATGCATTATTTTTACACATCTTTACGTTTATTATGCTTGTGCTACCTTTTCATTTCAATATTGTATAAATGAAATTAACTTTGAGGTCGTTCTTCTCAGCCACTTATGTAGCTTTCTGGTGCGAAATACACACGGTGTAGAAATAGACTACTTTCTCGTATATTTCCTTCCAAACTGTTAAATATTTGATCGGAACACACTCTGAGATTGTTCCGTGATATGAAATGAAAAAGATGGCAACATAACCTACATTATCGCTCTAGAGGCAAATTTAAAAATAGTTATCCATCCCCCCTTTTTTCGTTTTTCGCCTGAGGGACATTGTTCCCCCCTCGCTTCAGAACTTCACTTGGCCAGAAAATGTGTTTTATTGATATACACCTTTGGTGAAAGTTGCATTGTAAAGCGAGGAGGGGGAACGATGTTGTATAAATCTTTTCCATTGATTTCTGTGTAAAAAACGCTTATTTTGACCATAATATCTGTCTTATTATGCATAAATTATCCCACCTGACAGCAGATTCATATGTGGACCAAGTTACTTGAAATTTCTACCAAAACAAATTCTCAAATTTTGCATTTTGAAATGTCCACATTTCAGTTTAGATTTTACGCCTTACCTTAACAGCTCCTTTGTCCAGCACCTCGTCGTCAAGAAGGTTGTGTGGGTTCAGAAGAACAAATTCTCAGCCATCTTTATTCATAGAACTACTTTTATTCAATACTCATAAGTGATGTCAATACACATGTCGTGTATAAGATAAGAACCAAACATGTACTTATAAATCGGGATACACTACACATTTGACTTGAGTAATAATGCTGTTGCACAAGGTTTGAATTACAGTTGCCTATTTCCTGAATAGTACGATCCTAGGATTGCATGGGAATTGAAGGAAATTGAAGTAAAAATAACAACGTGAACACGAACAATCCAAGCATGTCACAGTGATAATCAAAAACCCTACTATTTCCTTGCCTCCGCCTCTTTTCCCTTTTATGCATATGTCTGCTGGCCTTAAGCCCCCGCCCTTTCGCCCCCACTCACACCCCCTCACCCTCACACACACAGTTTTCGCCAGAACTGTTCTGATGTCTCCGAATGAACATCTTACAGTCTCATGTCAATGATTATTCATCCTACAAATACTGTATCACTTGCTTCTTTCTCTCGTCTGGTCTCTATTCAGTTTCACACGTGGTCATACCCCAATTATTTTTCCTATATATTCCTTTGTATTATGACGATTAAATACTCGAATGGCACTACCTCAAATTGCTTGAAACTTTTATATCTTTTAGATTGTATCAAAATAAGTTAAAAAGGGGAACCCTGCAAAAATCTGTCGCTTAGTAGAATTTTAATACGATCTGAAATCCGACAGGGTGTCTCTGTGGCTCTAATTATCTTCAATCTATCAATATTAGAGCCCTGCAACACGTCTGTCCATCCATGGAAACTTTCCTAAATCACTGCGTTTTAACGTGGTTTCTGAGTGGATTAGGGATTAAGGATTAAGGATACAATTAGATATACTGATATTTTAGCTGGAGTGTTTGTTTTAAAAGATGTGTAAAGGAATAAAGCGAAAAAGAAAAATAAATCAGGCAGAAATGTTAGTGAGAACGATTCGAGTACTGCAGATAGTTCAGGCAGTGTTAACGTTAGCCATGTATCGTTCGAAGTCAACCGTGTCATGTGTGGAACGCCACCAAGTACACAGAGAAAAGGTAATGACGTTTGTGATGAGCAGCCACTTCATCCGCAGCAACTGGAAGCAACGTCTACACCACTACATGTATAATGTCGAAAATAAATGAAATGGACAAACTGTGATATTCTGACATTGCATGTAACACCTCAGACTCCACAGAATCGCCCTTACTTTTCTCAGACACAACAGACAATGACACAGAAACAGATGATACTCTCACAAACAAATCCTCAATATCAGATACCAGTACAGACATACAACCATCATGTGATGACAGCAATGATGAGGCACACACAAGTGATTCATCAGATTCACTTTTGATACTTCATCATCCACATAAAAAGTTTAAGCATCAATAAGATATATCTACAATTATATACTTTAAGGAAGCATTAGATCACTTGTGTAAAAGCCAATGTAGGTACCATCAGGCACGCTCATCCCATCATGGCGATATTAATAAATCAATAATTAATGCCTTGAAAGTTTTCAATAAATTAGGACACAAAGGGAGTATATTTAACCGTAATTTTCATTAGAATTCAAATGTCAATGAGGTAGATACCTACGTTTTAGATGTAGGTACCAAATAATCAAATAATAATGTAGGTACCAAATAAAAAAAAAATTCGACTGAAAATTTATGGTTTATTTGTTCCATTTATATCATAATTTAATGACATTCATAAACTAATGAATGAATGTAAAAATCAACAAGGATGTATTGTTGTAGTTGACTATCAATGTTGAAAAGTTTTGATACGGTATTGTCTGTCGCTATGACGATATGTGTGTACCTGATGGTACCTACATTGATTTTACATCAGTGATTATAGGGTTTACTTTGTATGGCATTTGTCTGATTATTTCATAGTTCTTTTGAAATATTTTTCTTTATATTTCATATGATATTACAATGACCTTTAACCTACATTATGAAAAGTTTAACATTCACCATTGGCCATTACAACTCATGTACTATAAGAGGCATGGCTTTCATATTTGGCATGTATTTTTTTTAACATGACCTTTGACCCGCATTTTAAAAATGCTTCCAAATGCATTATTGGCCATATCGACTTCTACTGAGTCTAAATATGATCATAGGCATTCATATGTGTATGAATTTATTTTAATGCTATAAAATAATGATCATTACAATTATGTAAAGCCATATAAAGAAAAATTATAAATGAGGTGTCAAGCATGCCCCTTTCTTACTCTGTCAGTATTCTAGTTGTAAATAATGTATACATGGTATACATAACTAACTTTGCATGTTTCATATGTGAATCAATCTAGAAGGATTAAAAAAAGATAGTTTAAAGTTAGATCACTTTCAATGTCAAGGTGAATTAATTGTCCTTGTACCGTATACTTTTTTAGTGTAATTTGTTTTCTTGTTAATAAGAGTCATTATAGTACAGTCATACACATATGCATCATTTGTAAATAATTACTTCACTACATGCATAGATGCTTCTGTATATTTCTTTTTACATTTTCATTAATTTTCACAAAGAAATGATTATAATGAAATGAATAAAGGCATTTTGAGGTTTGATTTGGAGCCCCATGATAGTTTATCAAGGTAACTTGATGCACACTGTCATGCATGTGATGCACATTGTATTTTAACATGTCAAATTCGCATGTTATATCAACATCTCAAGATGTGATATAGTTTAACAGCTATGCATCTCTCTCTGATTCTTTGTGTGTCTGATCACATCCCAGTTGTAGGAAAAGAATAAACATTATTGGTTTTCAAGGTCATTACATTATGCATGTATAGAGAGGGGTCTAATATTCTGTTAAGAGGGATTGCCATTTTATTTAAGGTAACGCTAAAGTCAAAATGGACGCCTGGCAGCTCAAGTAATAAAAATGTGTATATTTTTTTTCTCTCAGTGCCTATTACTTTCAAACTTTGCATGTAACTACATATAAGTACACACTATATATTTACAGTAATGGCCTCTCTGTGACCAGCCTATGTTTTAACAAATACTCCATATAATTTATGAAAATTATTGTTTTTCTACCCAATTTTTCAAACAGTTCAGCTGTTATATACTTGAAAAATAAAAATTGAAACTTTGGCAACAGAAAATATGTTTTGATACTAGTGCATGCGGGATTTGAAATTGCGCGCCACTTTTGTACAGTTCTGAATGGAGGCCGTTTGTATGGCACTTTGTCGAGATGGAGGTCGCCATATTTGATTTGGTGAGTAGCCAATTTCATCTCAATTTAATGCATGATCTAATGGGTGACAGCCCATATTTCTGAAAGTATTCATGTAAGAGACCCATATATTTTTAAAAACATGTGGTACCTGTTTATTTCTAGCCATTTTAATGTACTATTTCAACTGTATAATTTCGGTCTTCCCTCTTCGATCAAAATGAAAGTACGTCAAATTCCTGCGCGATTTTTAACGTTTGAGAAACTTATATGAATGATGATGAAACAGTCTCTTTCTTTCGTAGACATAATATAAATCATTATATCTATTTTACAAAAGCACATAGGAGAAATTATACATAAAGGTTTGTCGTCATTATATCGAACTACTTTTCCTTGGAAGTATTTCCCCTCTTTGCGTTCGAAGGTCTGCGGTTGGCACGAAAGAGAAAATAAACAATCGAGAGTAATTCTGCTTTGTTCAGACGTAAGACAGGTACTGTAAACAATATTTGGTGGATATAAGAATTTATTGACGCACGTCTGAAAGAGATCGGACAAGATTTTGCCCTTCTAAAACTTAAATTCACTCGATCAATTTAGCCTAAAAGTCATGACGTCACATGGTGAAAACATCGACAGAAATTTCTATTTTTTTTAAATATTAATACAAAAATATACCGAAATATATCCAATATATGCAATTGACATAAGATGCAACAACAATTATTTTGAAATAATTGACATTTCTGTCAAGTTTTTGTCAAAGTGTTGTATGGAAGCCAAAAATGGTCATTCACGCATGTGTATGGTATTTTAGATGTAAATAGTGTTTACAACAACATTGATACTTCATACTCAGATATTTTGTACCTGAACAGTACTCCCATTTGCTCTTGGATCTTTGGTATACTCTTTCACATAGAAAACAATTGTTTTCTGCTTAATAATTGTATAACAGCAAGTGTGAACAGCAGTATGTCAATTCGTACCATTACCTTCTTTTCCTGCAATTTCCTACAATGCCTACTAACAAATGGTTTCAATATTTCGCCAGTATCTTACATGTTATTTCTTATTGGTATAGTTCATGTTTGTGTGAAGGCTTCAATTCCTGCCTATATACGATATATCGCTTTAATGCAAGCCGATTGTGATCTCAACAGTGATTGGGAAGGACAGAGACCATGCGCATAGACTATGATAGTCCCATTTATAGATGGCACATATTCATTCCGAGTACTTTCTTATATTAAGAAATGGCCCATTAAAATGGTAAAAAAAAGAATGGAAAATGGCCCATTCATAATATTTCATAACATGTATTTAGGGGTTACCATGCGTGTGTTTTACAAAAACTGACAGGGTATCGGCGAATCCCCTGTCAGAAATTGAGTTTTACCGCGAGGCGTCAGCCGAGCGGTAAAGCGGATATTTCTGACAGGGGATTCGCCGATACCCTGTCAGTTTTTGTAAAACATCAGTATGGTAACCCTATTCTAATGCTTTGGTCAGTAACAAGCTAGAAAACGTCTGCTTTTAACGACGTCGCCATAGCAACGCATGCCGTCATAGCAAAAACTGCAGTGAAACGTGAATCCCCTTGCAGTTTTTTAATCGCTCGACCAATCAGAATGCACGTTACAAACGGAGTGCATTAGAATAACCGTTGCACACACAATCTACTGATAAGAAATATTGTGTGTGACGGGCAAAAACTTGAAGCTATATTAAGTTGAGACCTGCTTTCCTTTGCATTTTTGGTGTAATTTTCAGAGATGTTGAAAACTTTTAAGGCATGCCAGTCATTTTGAAAATGATGTTAGTCCGATCAACGTACGTGTGTATTGTGTAGCAAAGCTTTAAACTTTTTGCCAGTCTGAATGTAATTTTGCCGGTGAAATACTTCGGACTGGTACTTTTCAGCATCACTGAATTATTTTGCAATTTACTTAAAATTACATTCTACTCTTTTGCTGCTAAATTTTATGTCTTAAATGAATTATCATGCAAAATGACTTTTTGCAAATTTGTCAGCAAGCGAATAGACATGTGTATATTAATTCTTTGTCACTTCAGCGTTTAAATGAATCTATTCTATACCGATGACATAGGCAAGCATGTGATTTATAAAGATTTTCTACAATGTTGAAGCAGGGAAAATCTATATTTCTTCATACGTTAAGCATAACAAAGTTAAAAACAATGTTTTACTCAAAATTACAAAGATTACTCCTCATGAGGTAACCCATTTTAGGAATGCAAATTCATATAAATGCTTAAGTTTATATCTAATTTTGCTTGACATCATTTTGATTTTCATGTCTTTTCTCTTTTCCTCAACAAAAGTTTCATTTACATGTATTATGAATTTAGCATTAGTTCTTTGATTTCACTATCAATGTATCATTGGTTTCTTGTCACCTAGACGATGTTTGAATATCCCTTCAAATTTCTTGTATGATTATTTTATTATCGTAGCAAAGTGACGTACCTGACCACGTCGAGTTTATTTTCACCTTGTTATCAAAGATTTAAACAACAGCCCCAGGGGGCACAACGCTCACCTGATACCCATGCACGCTCTAATTGACATACTCAGACATTGAATACTGATAGTGCCAGTACCAGGATTTTAGCCCACAACCTTTCTAAAAAGATTTTTGCCGGATGCAGAGAAGTTTTTTTTCAGACAACCTTTAAAAGTACAAAAAAGAAAAAATAGCCACATTTCAAAACAATAACTTTTTTACTGATTTGAAAAGACAGATAAAGTGGTCCAACCTCATATGCCCAGCTAGTATAGTTCAATTATGCAACATCAAAAATAAAATCATATTGTACATTAATGTGCAGCAGAAAAAGAGTAAAACAATGAAATGATTTCATAAATTAAGTTTATTTAAAATTGAACACAAAACCTTTCATTATTGATAGCTAGCATGCCAGAAATTATAAAGCCTGTGTTTGTGAAACGAGAATGCCCCCGGCGGCATCTTTGTTAGTATAAAGGCCATTTTCTGTTTAGTACAATGTATGTGAGAGGTCAGGGTCAGCGCAATATTGGTATCAATAGAAAGATCTTGTCACAAGGAATACACATGTAAAATTTGAAACCTCTATCACTACCATTCAAAAGTTATGTCCAATGTTAAAGTTTTTGAGAAGTACGTCAAAGGTCAAGGTTATGGTCACGAGGTCAAAAATTTTGGTATCAATGGAAAGGTATTGTCACAAGGAATACACATGTGAAATATGAAACCTCTATCACCAGCTTCCATTTAAAAGTTATGCCCAATGTAAAAGTTTTTCGGAAAAAAAACAGACAAACAGACAGGCGGACAGGCCAAAAACTACATGCTCCAGAATCTTTTATTCCAGAGGCATAAAAAACAAAGATTTTTCGGTTTTGCCTTTATTCATATTAAAGTATACTGAAATCTAAGAATGCTTTTGAATAGTATTGATTTCATCCCAAATACATGAAACGTACAGTTAAAATCGTTTTAATCCAATATTTATCAATTCAAGTGAGTTGTGCAGAAATTGGGCCAGTTTGTTTTCCAAAAAGCAGTGTATGGTGTATCAAACCTCATGACCCAGTGAAGCCACTTGAACAAATAATTTTCAGTGAACATGCTGAAATGCGGCACTTCTTGCCTATGCATATTTCAACAGGCGAGAAGGAGCGTCGCATTTCAGCATACACTTTTCAACAACTCAAGTGGTTTCTCTAGGTTTCGTAGTTTGAAACAAATTAAAAGGCCCATGAAATTGTTAAGCTTGTCCAACTAGCAGACCTACGACATCGTTATTTACTGTTAACAAATTGTTTTACAGTCCCGATTACGTTAACTGTCTACTCCTCAAGGGGGAATTTTTGTTAGACGAAGGAGAAATTTTGTGAGGTAAAATGAAGACGAAAAAATAGAAGAGGAATTTTTAAGCCGAAATGTACAAGGACAAATAGAGGAGAAAATTTGCGAGGTGAAAGGAGAAAGAGATGAGGAATTTGTAAGGTGAAATAAACGAGAACCCTGAAAGCGAACTCGAAAGTGAAATATTTCTCCTTTAATTCCCGCTTCGATTCTCTTCATGTTCTGTTACGTTTCTCTTACGATTCTACTTACGTTTCTCTTTCAAATTCCGCCTTTAGTTCGCTTTCAATGTTCGCCTCCAGCCTCGTTTTGGAAATATATATGGGCGGGGCTTAATGCGGTCAATGTAGGCTTAATATCTAAATATTACAATATTTTAAAACGTTTATTTACACTCTTTTGCTTTTATAGCACTAATTATCGAATTATATGCTATAATAATTGTTTTAATATGTCTAGATATATTGAGTCTCTGGATAAAATTTTATCACTTTAAAACAGCTAAATTTATCGTTTAAAATAGGTCCGTTTCAACGGGTTATAGAACTTATTTAACAATAATTTTAGAATAAAAGTCAAGAAACAAGTCATTTTATTCATCTAGATGTCAGTTCTCATTATTGACCCCTTGTACTTTACATTATATACCCCGTAATCGATCGGTTATGACAGGTGTCGTTCAGGTAGGCATAGTAGTCTACCTGTGTGGAGTCAGTCATGCGTTTAAGTATTTACGTCCAAAAGTGACAGTGTCTGGAATGGTCAGATATAAAATGTATAAAAAATATTTCGGAGTAATAGACTAGTGTGTTTTATTTCTATTCTTTCAACAATAACTTTTTCGGTCATTTGTGTATACGGGGCAAATTTTTATACTCAATGCTCCCTTCCTTCTTCGCCATTACAAATTAATTTTCATACCCATTTCGTTTTTATTTGCGGGAGGTCCAATTCCATGCTCTGAGAAAGTTCTTACTTCACTTGTTTTTTTTTTCTTTTCTTTTTTTTTAAAGATTCTTCATCTTTATTTCGATTTTATCTCGTTTTTTTCCTTGTTCTTTCTTTTTTTTAACTAAGAGCTTTCAATTGAAATGTATTACTATGATAAAATAACCTTCAATATGTCATTATGAAAAAGGAAAAGAAAAAAAAATCCATCCTTGAAAACAGTGTAAAATGAGAACGTACACTACATGTGCACATACAAGCAGAGTACGTGAAAGGTACATTTGTAGCAGGTAGTTTACATATTTAATTACATCATAATTACAAAATTTTGTACGGCAAAATCTTTCTTCCCATATTAAAGTTTACATTCTCATTTGTACAAATTAAAATTTTCTGGCGCATTCATTCGCAGTTATAGCCGTTTAAAAACGTAATTTTTAATTTGGGGTGCGCAGCTCTAATAAATTTCACTAGCGCCACCTACAAAGTATTGCGTTTTTACAATAGAGGTATATGGAGATTTAATTTTACCAATTCGGTAATATTATGGCCGATACTGCATATTTTCAGATAAAACTTTTTATAGCTCCTTTTTTCCTATATCTAGACCCTTCGGAATAGATTTTACGTTTTCAATAAAATTTAATTTCAGGGACACTGTTTCTTTAAATCAGGGATGTGTATTTTTTTCATATACGTCTCTGATTATATCAAGTCATAACATTAAATTAAAAAAAAATTAACCTAAATTCATTGTGAAGACATTATCTCCCTATCTAAAGTTGAAATGACCGCATGGTGATATCACGCTCCGATGATTTTCACACCTGGCAGGTAATGGATAAACGACACCTACGTACATGTACCCTGCGCGGTTGATTTACATGTGTGTATTTGTCAAAACAACGATTTTAAAAAATGGATTTGTGCTATAGATATACAAATGCGAAGAAAACAAACCACGATTTGTAACCATACAAAAAGCTACTTTTCGATTTACTAATAAATGTTAAATATGCAGAAAAAGTTCGTTTACAATGTATCTAAATAAAACTAATTAGTCGTGTATTTTAATGCAACACAAAGAAATTACATCAAATTACGTTTGTACCCTCTTTTTAGGGAAATCCCCTTAATATGCTAATGAGGAAGTCTCGCTTTGATTGACAAGAGGACTGAAAGCGGAATGAAAGCGAAATATTTCGCTTTCGTTTCTCTTCTGTTTACGCTTTGGTTTCTCTTTCCTTTTACACTTTGCTTCTGTTTCTCCAAAATTCGTGTTCATTTTTCTCTTCCAACACTGAAGGCGAAATTTTAAGGCGAAATAAAGGAGAAAAACTAGAAGAGAAATTTTGTGAGGGAAAATGAAGACGGAAAAATAGAAGCGAAATTTGGAGAGATGAAGGGAGAAAAAACGTAAAAGGGGGGACAGTTAACGTAATCGGGACTGTACCTCTTCAAAGGTCTGTTACACGGACAAGTTGTTAGCGGAGAGAGTTCATGAAATGTATCGGTTGCATAGGATTTGCCCACAAAAAGTTATTTGGTCCGATAAAAACTCATCATGTATCTATTATTTGAACAGATAAAAATTCCCAAATGTCTTATCACAGGAACCTGTCATTTTATGAGAGAAAATGTTTTATTATTCACAACCTCAGGCCTCTGTGTTCGTCTTAGAAATATTATACATACAAGATGTCGAACACAGTGGCTTATGGTTGTAAATAATAATTTATTTACTCTATTTAAACAACAGCTTTCTGTGGTCCAACATTTCATAGGAAGATTTCAGGAACTCTGAACTGTATTATTTATTTCAAGAATTTCAGATATTAAATGTCCTATGCATTCTCAAAATCCGGAGGAAGAGATTACTCATTAGACGTTTCTTCAAGAAATCAGTCCGTAAATTACTTCATCTAAGAGAGTCTAAGACAGAGGAAATTCGAGCAAACTTTATACATGATAACAAGTATATGCAAGTGTTCCAAGTACATGAATGCTAACCATTATGAAAGTGTTCCAAGTATAATGCACATTTCATTAAATAAAACTCTATTCCGTTTGCACTGTATCTCCTGAAATGTATCGCAGTACTAAAGGTATCACATTTCTACATGGGGAATCCCCTTCGGGTACACGGCAAAACATGGCCGCTTTTGAAATCTTGTTCCCGACTTTAAAAATAAAATTCTAAATAAGTATAAAGAATTTAAATAATTGAATCATATCACATAAAAGGTCAATCAATAAGACATTGAAGCATGTGTCACTTGTTGAATTATGAAAGGTCGATCTAAAAATGATTAATCATACAAAGAAGGTTTTTTTCCTGTAGTTGCACCTGAAACATTGGGCATGGAAAACATACATTATACCTATGTACAATCTTTAAAAATATTCCTTAAAAATCCAAAAGTGGATATCTTGACAAAATTCTTTCACTTGTAGGGTACCATGCATGAGTACCTCATACCTACAAATTGTCATGACAATCTGAAGAGTGGTTATAGAAAAGAAGCAGAAAATGTATGAAAATCACACCCCCCCCCCTTCCTTTTTACATAAGAAAAAAATTCATAAAAAATCAAAAAAATAAAATTTAAGCATAAAATACATATCAAAGCATTAAGTAAGTTAAATATGATATATATGTAGTAAATGAGTGTGTAAAATCATACACTTATTGAGTTATTTAAAGAAATAGTGCAAAAATATGCATTTCTGACTAAGTCCGAAAAGACGTCAAAAATAACAACACTTCTTAAGACATCTCTCTAGATCATCCTGATGCTTTCGGTTTGTCGATACATGCTTCGGTTCTGAAGAAGAAGTTTGTCAAAGGAGGGTACCCCCCCGTGACCTACTTTTGGCTGTGGTGGCGCCACCTGTTGACAGATCCGGACGAAAAACAACAACACTTGTAGGAGACCATGAGTACTTCATACCTACCAAGTTTCATCAAAATCCCTTCAGCCGTTCTGGAGAAGAAGTTTAAAATGTGAAAAGTTTACGACGACGGACGACGACGACGACGACGACGGACGACGGACGACGGACGCAACACTATGACAATAGCTCACTTGAGCCTATGGCTCAGGTGAGCTAAAAATAAGCCGTTCAAAATTACAGATAACAAGTATTAACTTAATTACTATAATAGATCTAGATCTACCCTGATATAGGGCTGTCACGATTTACCGCGGTTCTTGATTCACCGCGGTTCTCGATTCACCGCCCGGTTCTCGATTCACCGCTGTTCTTACGGTTCGTTTTCGGCATTTAGCTTTATCTTTAAAAATTCAACATGGCGATGCTGAACGCCGAGTCGTCAAAAATAACTTCTGAGTTTTGTACTTTGTTTCTAGTCAATACAATATATTCTCAAATCATTCAAGTTATGAATGATCTTAATTTGTTGTTTTAATAAAATATCTGACGAATTACAGTAATGCCTCCATATCTACATTAAAAATGTTGTATCGTGATATGAATCGTATCGTGAGTAAATATCGTGATACATATCATATCGTGAGCTTAGCGTATCGTGACAGCCCTACCCTAAAATTTTTGTCGACTCGTCTCAGTCGCTTGATTCAAGAAGTTCCACCCGGTCATGCCACAAAATGCATGATTTCTGAAGATGACTAGATTAAATTGTTTAGTTTAATTTGTTTCATATAATTAATGGTCATAGCAATTAATGAATTAGCCGCTTGTCTGTCTACAAAGTTTTTGAAAATGCGTTTTGAGTCTTGAAAAGGTAATGGAATTTTGGTATAGAATTTCCGTATGAACCTTGGAATCGAGCAAAATTATCAAACAGTATGCAATCTTTGAGGAATTGTTACACCTCTATACAGTATACCACATGAATTCAGCTTCCAGAAACAATTCATCAAATACTTCTGTTCACACTTGCTGCCTTTTTACAGTAAAGTACAAAAAAACTTTAATTGTGCATAACATTTTGACACACCATATAATTCATTGACTCCAATATATTACTTTTTATACCACTAGCCTTAAGACAGATATTTGCGTTGCTAAATTTTCAGTAGCTCCGGGCATTTGGCTACACCAGATTTTTTTAATTATGTGATGTAACTGGGTATGATTTCCATCAAATTCAATGAATATGACATCACTTCATAATTTGCATATTTTTTTAGCATACATCATATTTATGCCGAAAATATGAAAATGTCTCAAAATTTTTATGATGAAAACCAAATTGAATAAAATTGTTTGAAGAAATATTTTTTAATTGCATTTTGAATACAAATTTGCTTTATCTTTTTAGGAATTCAATATGTGCTACGTGGAGTGGAAAGAATCGTGAACCAAAAAGGCCTTTGGTATCGAAAATATTCAAATGTACAACTGCTACATACAGTCTAAGATTGACATGGATACCTGCAAACATTATGTGGTTCAAGGAGATGTGGTGTGTAATTCTTACAGTATTATAATTGAAATCTTGTATTAAGACTTTCAGCAACTTTTTGATACATTTGGAACAATTTTTAAAATTCAATTAACAAATGTGAAAGTTAGAATGTTAGAAAAAAATTCCTTACAACAGCATTTTACAGACAATTATTGATTAATACATGATATGCAGTATTAGAAAGTTCTTTATACGACTTCAGACTGGTAATATGGTCTTACAATATATACATTGTTTTGATTTTGGTTTCAATTTCTGTCTGGAGCCAATAAATATTATATATTCTAAAATATGCTGTCATTTAAAGCAGAGTTGCCTTGCTCTTATTATTAATTATTACAACTTCAAAATGATTTATGAGTTTTGTGTAATTTTGCAATAAGGGCAATCATTCATGAACTTCATGAAGATAAAAATATTCATACATTCAATATAAAGCAGTCAATACCCATTGATAAATTGATGATGAATTTATAACAATTCGACTTACAAATCGTCATATTTATATATAAATGCATATATATGTTTAATACTTTTGTTATTAGGGACTTATGATATTTTTCCCTTTGCAGTTGATTCCTGTACAGTATTCCTGTGTATTTCTGAGGATGAATGAACAGCTATGGTTGTTGAATGGACTTCTCTCGAATACCTAACGTACATTCAGTATGTGATTTATTCACATAAATTACATTATAAGTGATTAGAAGTTTAAAACTTTAAAATTTTTCCCCTTATACTTCAGAAAGAAGTGGTGATATAGAAATAAAATTCTAACATGACTTGAGATTTTCTCCCTTTATGTACCATAGAACTCGCCTGATGTAATAATCTCCAACAAACTTCCAATTCGCTAAGCTCCACCCATGCACGTGCGCGTGCTATAGAGCCTGTGGAGAACAATATAAGAATAGAAATAACAACTAGATAGCTGTGGTTTGTAGTCTAGTAATTCCATGAGTCACATGAACCAATCAAATTATCACCTCGCTGCGAGGTGATAATTTGATTGGTTCATGCTACGAGGGGAATTACTGGACAACAGACCACGGCTAGCTAGTTGTTATTTCTTAAATATTATACACAAACATTTTCTTAGCAACCTAGCATTTTAGTGAAAATATTGTTTGTACATGTTGTTTGTAGTTTAGATTGAAATAGATTCAGACTCATGCATTTAACTAGGTAAATAGGTAAATGTTGATAAAGTCTACTGTGAAATGATTTTAATAATTGTTACATGTATATATCTAAAATGAAGGAGATCAATTTGTATATAATATAGCTTGAAATAAAATGTCACAAAAAGATAGGAGAAATGTAAACTTGACATTTGCTTACAAATTTCATCAATGTTTCAGTTTTTTTCCTGAGGGATGAAGAATGGTTGCACATTCAGCTTTACTACAGATATTTCCAGATGAAAAATAGAACATGAGTAAGTATAAAGCAAAGTAATCGACAGCTTGTGTCTAAATTGTGATTTGTTTTTTTTTTTTTTTTTTTTTTTTTGGGGGGGGGGGGGTGGGGTGGGGGTTGATCATGAGTATATACGTACAGTGTGTTTGCATTTTAATGATAAAATGGAATGTGATAAATAAAGAAAGCTCATCTTTTTTTATTGTTTTTTTTTTTTGGTACAATGAATGTTTCCTGAAAACAGTAATAGAAAATTCACATTGTCACCATATAATACATTTTATATTTGCTTGGAAAAAATTAAATGTTAAATAAAGTGAGTTTCCTTGAAATAGTACCTTCTAAACAGTACATAATAAAGCATTTGTTCAGATTACTGATTCATTTCAACTTGGTGATTTTTATTAAGGACCCCCCCCCCTCTTCATCTTCTCTTTTATTTGAATATCATTAATATTCATTTTAGTATATACGTGTATACTTTTATGCTAGTCTCGTTATCAATATACATGTACAATGCCAGGTAACTATGATTTAACTGTTGGATCACAAATTCAAATAAATTGTTGGCACTGCAAGGACACCATACTTTTTACAACATGAAAGTAGTCCCCAATATGGCCGACATTTTAAGATTTTTATATCAATAATTTCAGGCCAGATTATAACAATTTGTTTGAATATATTAAAAACTCACATCTAGCTTGCACTAGACCTAACTTTAACCATCAATAATTCTGCATTGTTTAGGTGAAAGCTGTTATCTTAACCTTGCTGAACTGTGTGAAATGGAAGGAGTGAAAAAAATGACATTACTCCAAGCCAAGACTCTGTGGAGAGAAGTTGATACCATGATTGTATGCAGCTTTTCATGACAATCAATTTGATGTATAACATTGTATATGTATCTTGAAAATAAGCGAAAAAATCTGATTAAATCTGTAAGTCCAAATTTGTGTTTAGCGTTACCTTAACCCCTGCTTTGATAATTTTTATTTCAACATGCAAAAGTTTGTTGGCTTTGCATGCTTATACACTGTAAAACTGGTTAAATAATAAAAATAAAGTATTATTAACATTCTTATGTTCTTCATTGTAAAATATCTATTTAAAGGAAGAAAAAGGCACATGTTAAATTTGAAATTCATAATGAACATGAATAAAAATGTAAAATTTGAAATGCAAACTATGACTAGTTCTCAAGTGTTTTACAGATGCGATAAAAAAAGAAGTGTACATCTCAGGAAATTTGTTGTATTCACCATGATGCATACAACTCTTTCATGAATTTAGTACTTTTCTGTTTCCCCTCCGTAAAACACAGAATTGGTCAATTATAAAAAAATTCATCATCAATACAAATTTAAAGTATTGTTAAAGGAAATAATTTCATTCATCTTTTTTAAATAATACATTATCTTTTTAATTTTTAAAAAAAATTTTCTTTCAAAATATTTAACATCTTAAAAAATTTTTCAGTGAAATTGATCAGAGAGGAATCTTGTATGATCATTGCTTGAATACGATCCTTAGATAAACTAGAGTGCTGATCACATGTTTGTATATCTTGTACTTAAAGGTAAGTATAATTATGCTTGTTATTGATAAATAGTTCTCGTCTCTTTGTACAGAGACAGAGAAATTCTGACAAAGTAATTGAACATTTGCATTCCACGACAAGCTGGTTTGCTGAGTCTTGGACAATGCAAATCTTCAATACAAGGTTGGATTTACATGTTTCTGTACAAGGAGGTGATTATTTTTCTATCACCCATTACTTTTCAAATAAATACATGTAAACAATTCATCTGTTCATCCAACAGATGTTTTCGATGTTGCACTCAGGTAGAGCTCTGTTTGTGTCTATGACGTAACAATGCATGGGTTCGTGACAAACAAAATTTCCTTACATCTATTTTCAAAATACTGATTCTTAATCTTAAAAAAAATTCAGTGAAATTGGTTATGGTGGAATCATTGTATGATCATTGACTACGAAGATACATGTATGAAGATTATGATGAAATGAAGATTGAACTATTTGAGAAAAAACAAACCATATGCTTCACGGTAAGTTTGCACACTGTGCAAATCAACACATACAGATACTTGCTTGTTTTGTTGCCTCTTGATCAACTGCTGTGATGTTTGCTTTACATAGGTTAGTTTGCTTAACTAACTTTATTTTCTGCCTTAGATTTCTGAAATGATTTTCTGTTTCTTATAGTTTTTATCACAGGCTGCCGATGTTAAATTTATCTATTAAAAAATAAAATCAACGTTTTGTTGTTTTTTGATCATACGTACAGGGAAAGAGGAAAAGGTAAGTTACAGAAATCAAGGCGAAAAATTGAACCTAAAAATGTTGACAAGATTTATTACCTACTGAATCGTTTATTTTAGTTTTCATATGGAAATCCAGGCATCGCTCGATTCGTTGACACTTTAGCTATTTGATCCACTAACACAAAAGTCGAAAAAATGTCACCAGAAGACACAGCAACGCCGTTTTTCTGCTCCCTTATCGAACCTCGACCTACTTCACCCTTGTCATTGTTGTTGATACCACGTGATCGCTAATCACGTGGGCTGAAGAAACAGAAATAAGATATACTAAGTTTAAAAATGCCAAAATAAAATACAATTTTTTGTTAAATTTGATTGTCTTTTTTTCTAAATTAGACTTATGCTATTCTATTATTTTTAAAAGCATTTATAAGCTTTTTACAATACGATGTGTATCTAATGACTTGCGATCCCGTTTTTTTCAAACACAATGGCGGAGGTGAAGTAGGTCGAGGTTCGATAAGGGAGCAGAAAAACGGCGTTGCTGTGTCTTCTGGGGACATTATTTCGACTTTTGTGTTAGTGGATCAAATAGCTAAAGTGTCAACGAATCTAACGATACCTAGATTTCCATATGAAAATTACAATAGACGATTCAGCAGGTAATAAATCTTGTCAACATTTTTAGGTTCAATTTTTCGCCTTGATTTCTGTAACTTACCTTTTCCTCTTTCCCTGTACGTATGATCAAAAAACAACAAAACGTTGGTTTTTATTTTTTAATAGATAAACATCGGCAGCCTGTGGTTTTTATCAATTAAGTTGTGTGATTTTTAATGATTTTCAAAATTTTGAAATCACTCACTGATTTTGATAAACAGATAAATACTGTCATAAGATGAAAATCATTTGAGATTCTTTTATCACATGATATATTCAATTTGAAGACGTTTACATTTATACCACTTGGTGAGTGTCACTGCTGGTGGACCAGGAGTCCCCGAGGGCACATGTAGCCAAGTTCGATCAATTTCGGTTGATTGTCTCTTCAACGCAATCTAAATTTCCGTTATCAAAATTTCTTGAAATTTCTAAAAAGTGGGTCCTGTAGCATCATATCCCACCTATTCTGCTACGTCTTTCGGTACCCTTTTTTCGACATAGTAGCTTTCATACTTTTTGGCATATTACATTGTTTAGATTTAGGATTTAGGATCACTGATGAGGGTTAAGTACCCGAAACGTGCATGTCTGGTCCACGTTGCCAATTTATTTGTTCTTAAATGATGCTATTCAATTTGAAGACGTTTACATTTATACCACTTGGTGAGTGTCACTGCTGGTGGACCAGGAGTCCCCGAGGGCACATGTAGCCAAGTTCGATCAATTTCGGTTGATTGTCTCTTTAACGCAATCTAAATTTCTGTTATCAAAATTTCTTGAAATTTCTAAAAAGTGGGTCCTGTAGCATTATTTCCCACCTATTCTGCTACGTCTTTCGGTACCCTTTTTCGACATAGTAGCTTTCATACTTTTTGGCATATTACATTGTTTAGATTTAGGATTTAGGATCACTAATGAGGGTTAAGTACCCGAAACGTGCATGTCTGGTCCACGTTGCCAATTTATTTGTTCTTAAATGATGCTATTCAATTTGAAGACGTTTACACATACACTGTAATTGACTAAATGACAAATATGGATAATGACCATATCCCTGTTTACAGTACAAAATCGATAATTCAGATAATCCAGAAACCGAAGGCATACAAAATCAGGATAAAACAGGAACCAAAGCAAACAAACAAAAACCTCCACCATATAAAAAGAAGCGAACTCCCGATATGAGTGAGACCAGGTGCCAAGGAAGAGTAAGCATCTCCTGCTTGCATGCAACACCCGCCGCTTCAATTCGGTAAAATTGTCACATCCGGTTACTTCCATTTCGGAAGACATATAGTACAATCTTTGGTTGGATGGTTCAAATGGTCTATGACAAAATATCGTGCACTATGCTGGAGAGTGGGACATCATAGTGTATGACGAGTTCCCCATATCGACCGTAGAACTTCCTCAGTGACGATGTTAGTCGGTCACAAACATATCCCTGACTCAGAAGCTTATCTGAAAGACGCCTAGCTCTCAGAACAAAATCCGTATATTTGGTACTTGCTCTGGCATAGCGTATCAACTGAGATATGAACACGCCATAAGCAGGCGATGAAGGGATGTTGCTACTCAGAAAATGAAAGTTTGTAATGCTTAAATTGAAGTCGTCACGTTTGTCATAGAGTGAGGTGTTCATGTGACCATCAGTGTCGTAGGACAACATTATGTCCAAATAGGATAACATAAAATGCTAAAATAGGAATGAAATAGAAATGTGCCAATATATACAAAAGATAATTTATCAATTCAAATGTAACATACCGTGAAATTTTTATCAAATTATCAATACTGCGTATCATGTGATAAAAGCTACATGTTGTATGTACTTTTCTGTTTTTGCTTCATTACGTAGTCAGCTGAGTTAAGCTTTGCTTCATCTATTTCATTGTTTTATTTATGCTTTTTGTGTGTTTAAGTATTTGCATGTTTGCTTTTGTTACTATTTTGGTTGGATTGCAGAGCATTTCTTATCTTATCTTGCATGTATACATGTATCTTATGAATATCATAAGAATGGAAAAATATATACAGTATATCATAGATTTGATATAATTTAACACATTTGTTTATGGTGAAAAAATTAAGCTTTGCAATCTGTCCATATTTGTGTTAACATAACATGTGATGTGATATGCAATTCCTATCATGTGTTATGATAACGGGATTTTTTGTCGCATTTTCTTTTGTTTTCTTGACAATATCTGCTTTATACATTTATGTTCGCGTTTGAATGGCTTGCAATTTACAAATAGGCTTCCCTTTTCTTTTCTTCCATATTCAGTATATGGTAAATATCTGTTTAAAACAAAATTAATTTGAACTGTCAACACAATGGATAGAGTCATGAATCATAAGAATATGGAAATGATATGTTATCTGGCTCGTGGAAATATTGCGAAATTCCATGAAGACATGTGCACATTGTGTGAAATTCCAAGTGATACAGTCAATAAAACTAGTTTATACAGCAAGGCAAAGCGTGCCATTGAAACATTGAAATGACAGATTTTCATGATATTCATACATCATGTTTGGACTGTGGAGAGGAAGCCGCCTTTCGATTTTCAGGTTCATTCGATTTGTCGTTACAGAGTTATGGGACTTAGATATTTCAAAATACAGTGAAAATATACTAAAATAGTTAAAATTATTTAAAAATCTATTTTTGATCGAAAAGTTTTGAAATTTTGTATACTTCAAGTAGAAAGGATGTTCTTTGACATATGTAACGGGTTTTTCATTTTTTGTCGCATAATCGAGATATTGTGTGTAATGGGAAGGGGTGGGTGGGTTATATGCACATACATGTTGAGCTAAGGGCAAAATATAGGCGCATGGAACGCAATAACTTGAATATGCGTCAACAGATTTTCATGATATTCATACATCATGTTTGGACTGTGGAGAGGAAGCCGCCTTTCGATTTTCAGGTTCATTCGATTTGTCGTTACAGAGTTATGGGACTTAGATATTTTAAAATACAGAGAAAATATACTAAAATAGTTAAAAATTATTTAAAAATCTATTTTTGATCGAAATGTTTTGAAATTTTGTACTTCAAGTAGAAAGGATGTTCTTTGACATATGTAACGGGTTTTTAATTTTTTGGTCGCAAAATCGAGATATTTGTAATGGGAATGGGGGGGGGGGGGGTGATATGCACATAAATGTTAAGCTGAGGGCAAAATATAGGCGCATGGAACGCAATAACTTGAATATGTGTCGACAGATTTTCATGATATTCATACATTATTTTTGGATTGTGGAGAGGGAGCCGCCTTTCGATTTTCAGGTTTATTCGATTCGTCGTTACAGAGTTATGGGACTTAGATATTTTAAAATACAGTGAAAATATACTAAAATAGTTAAAAATTATTTAAAAATCTATTTTTGATCGAAATGTTTTGAAATTTTGTATACTTAAGGTAGAAAGGATGCTCTTTGACATATGTAATGGGTTTTTAATTTTTTGGTCGCATAATTGAGATATTTGTAATGGGAGGGGGGGATGTTATATGCACAAACATGTTAAGCCAAGGGTGAAATATAGGCGCATGGAATGCAATAACTTGAATATTCGTCAACGGATTTACATGATATCTCTACATTGTGATCAGACTTTAAAGAAGAAGACGCCTTTTGATTTTCAGGTTAATCGGATTTGTCGTTACGCAGTTATGGGACTTAGATATTTTAGATACAATGTAAAAATATACTAAAATAGTTAAAAATTATTTAAAAATCTACTTCTGGTCAAAATGTTTTGAAATTTTGTATACTTCAAGTAGAAAGGATGTTCTTTCACATATATAATGGATTCTTAAATTTTTTGTCACATTATCCAGAAATTATGTGTAAGGGGGGGGGGGTTATATGCACATACATGTTAAGCTTAGGGCAAAATATAGGTGCATGGAACGCAATAACTTGAATATGCGTCAACAGATTTTCGATTTTCAGGTTCATCCGATTTGTCCTTATGGAGTTATGGGACTTAGATATTTTGGTGTTGTGAAAAAAATCCCAACGGGCGTATCTTGCTGCGTGAGCGTAGGCTTTATTTATATATGTGCTAAGGATGCTTCACCTCTCCTAAAAATGAAATTAAACTTTTTGAAGGACCATAAATTCCAGACGAAAATTACCAAAGTCTGTTTATTGCACAGGAAGATGATATTTTTGTTAAAACAATCTTGGAAAAATGTGTTTTGCACTAAAAAACAAATGGAAAACATTGTTCAAAGACTTCCTGGATGGTGGTAAGTTTTCTGAACCTAGTGAAGAACAAATCGAAAATGCAAAATCATGTCCTCCTGACAACATATCTTGTGAACGTTCAATGGCCAGGCTGGACTCTAAAATTAAAGACTCAAATACCTGGACAACAAATTCTATAGAAAGTGTGATTTTGTTTAAAGCAAATAATACATCAGAATGGATAAAAAATCAAAGTGTAGACAAACAAAAGTCAATAATATCTAGGCGAGAACAAAAACACCAGCTTTTATAAATATTGTAAAGTCTAGAAAGAATCATCTTTTAAGTAAGCACTAACTATCAATTCGAGAGAGGCAACATCAGGTTAAAGAAAAAAGCGAAAAAGATAGAAAGAAATGGAGAATGCTAAAAATCATGCAAATCAGGATGGTTATTGGACAACAGAAGATATTTCATCAAAACTGGATACTCTGAAAACAAAAAAGGAAAAGATTTCTGCAATTAAACAGCAAATAGATTTATATTAAACTTTAAAAAATGTGCATCCATCAGATAAGACCCTTCTTGCTTTTATTCAAAAAGGAAAAATCTTTGATATTCCCAAACTTTTGGAAAACCTTAATGAACTAATAAGGAAGTACTTGACAGATCCTATAGCTAGCAGTGTGCAATCACCATTTAGCAATCCAGCTGATCTTTTAAATAAGACATTTAGTCACGCCTGGAACGACAATGGTGCAGATCAGGCATGGTTGGGCAGGATCATGACATACAAAGAAGGGGTCTTTAATGTTAGTATCAATTACCTGGTAAATGTAGTTGACAGTTCAGACTTCAGAAACTAATAAATAGATTAATGAAATTAAAAAAAAATATCTTAATAATTTGAAATTCATAAATTAACATTGCAGAATTACATGGCATGCAATCACAAAAAAAATTTAATATGTTTTCATATGATTGGAAATAATAATTGACAATAAATAATAAATGATGTTATGGTAACCTTCCAGATTAATCTAGTGATGACAACTTCTATTTGGATTTACAGACTTAATATGGGAATAACTACTTTATTTTTTTTTTGTTTATTACTAACAAATGTTTGATTGCTATTTTGTTATGGTAACCTTTCAGATTAATCTAGTGATGGCAACTTCTATTTGGATTTACAGACATAATATGGGAATAACTACTTTATATTTTTTTTTTGTTTATGACTAACAAACGTTTGATTGCTATTTTGTTACTAATTAACAGCTCAAACATACTTTAGTTTAAATGAAAATGAATTTTGTAAAAGACTTTTCAATATATTATGTATTAAGACCTATGAATTTTCAATTGATTTATCTATCTGTTTTTGCTGGTAGAACAGATATTCTCATAATATATACATTTTATCTACAGGTTAAGTATTGGTTACCAGAAGAGGTGGAGAATGGGCAGGAAGAGTTATAGGAACTGACACTTGAGGAGCTAGAAACAGATTTTGAAGACAGCAATCTCACTTTTAATGGTAAAAAAAAGTTATAGCAAATATTCTTCTTTTTTTATTTAATTATAATATGAAGTAAAGTTTCAGAGTAATATTTCAATTCTCATTTATTGAGATTCTCAATTGGTATCACATATTATTAATAACTTAATATCCAACAATGTACAATATTACAGATCTGTAAGTTTATCTGGAGAGGTTGATCAGGCTACTAAAGAGATACAGACTATAACAGTAAGTAGACTTAGAGTTATCCTTCTTACTTAAATTATTATTTTTTTTTACTTATTAATTTTCATTAGAGTTACCTCTCTTTCACCACACATTACAAAGTCATACCCCAACCCATAATGCATTATTTTTACCTATATATTTTCATCCAATCAGATTTCACCTTACATACGGCTTCCAATTACAGAAAGGAAGTACTTTGGAACATCCATTTTTTTTCTCCATTTTCAATTTTTAGCTGGAAGTGCTATATTGATACTTTGTCAGTATTATAAACTCCAAACACAACTTTCCAGATCGATTGCTGCTTGCAAACACGTGCCAAAGTTTACCCATGTCTGTAGCATGTGTAGGGTATGTCACATGGTTTAAATCTCATAATATAACGATCCATCTGTATAAACATGTGTTGGAAATTAGAATTACTTCCATCCTAGGACAGATTTACCGATATACATGACATATATACTTGACTTTTTTGTCGTCTGCTGAAACTTTTAAATGGCCCTCGGTATACATGGTCGCATCGATCGTATACAGAGTAGTTCAAACTTTGACACTTCAGACCTGTACTACCTGAAATTCTAAGTTTTCAAATCATGTCGAAATCGTGACTGCCTTTGCTAAGAAGTATTAAATCGTGCTTAAATCGTACTATAAGCTTGGCTATAATTTTATATCATTCTTAAATTGTGTCTTGTAATACAAATCGTACAGAAATCGTTTCTGCCATATAAGGTAATCTCGATTTATAAACGATTTCAAATGAAAATCGTTCTCAAATCGTGAGCCCAAATTTTGAATCCACAATTTAAACATCATTTCAGCATGATTTTAAAGCGATTTATGTTCAATTATTTTTGTTTGGGCATACAAACACTCGACACTCAAACCTAATTGAATTTATTTAGGCAAAACTAAAAGGTGATTGTCATTTCGATAGGTAAATTGATAATTACTTTTTTTCAAAATAATGTTCTAAATAATGATTATCTTTTCAATTCAAATATCTTGATAATTTCAAATAAGTGTTTTAATTTCAGTTTTATTATTGGTATACATCAAAAAGCAAGTGCATTTATCCTATAGCTCATTACATACAATAAATGTTCTCACTTTGGAAATTGCATACCCATAACAAAGCACAATTTCTCAACACACATGTATGTGTCATCATCTTTTTTCATTCTTATTTTCTGAAACCTCTCCTTCCAGGGTACAAATAAGGCATCAAAAGAAGGGAGGAGATCTCCAACAAGACCCCGTTGCAGCATCAACAGTAAAACACCAAAACACACGATGCAAAAACACAAAAGACGAGTACAGCACGAGACGGAAAAGAGACACACGACATGTAAACATCAAACACAAAAGACTACACATAAACCTACGAGACCAATGGGTAACCGGTGCCGACTTTGGACGGCCATCTGTCACGCAAGTAGCAAATGGTGTGGTTATCCTGGATTACGTACGCACAACCCTCTCACTTCTCCAATTACCCAGAGGTCTCGAAGAACTACAATTGTGGTGTAAAACAACACTTCAGTTTTGAGTTTAGAACAGCCTTTGTGGCATGTTTTCATGTAGTATGAAAATGCAGTGCATTTCCTTTTTAGTGTACTTTCATCGAAGGGAATAATATATATATAAATTATGAAACCTGACGCGTTATTGTATGGAATAAGTTACCTGAGCTATACCTCAATATTACCTTTTATATACATTGGCCAAAAATATTTCCAAAATAAAACATCTCTGGACTCTAAGAATTGCATGGTGAAATCCTATAACTAATCCTGTAAAAGTTTTTACGGTTTATTATAAATGTAAACGTCTTCAAATTGAATAGCATCATTTAAGAACAAATAAATTGGCAACGTGGACCAGACATGCACGTTTCGGGTACTTAACCCTCATCAGTGATCCTAAATCCTAAATCTAAACAATGTAATATGCCAAAAAGTATGAAAGTTACTATGTCGAAAAAGGGTACCGAAAAACGTAGCAGGATGGGTGGGATATGATGCTACAGGACCCACTTTTTAGAAATTTCAAGAAATTTTGATAACAGAAATTGTGATTGCGTTGAAGGAACGATCAACCGAAATTGATCGAACTTGGCTACATGTGCCCTCGGGGACTCTTGGTCCACCAGCAGTGACACTCACCAAGTGGTATAAATGTAAACGTCTTCAAATTGAATAGCATCATTTAAGAACAAATAAATTGGCAACGTGGACCAGACATGCACGTTTCGGGTACTTAACCCTCATCAGTGATCCTAAATCCTAAATCTAAACAATGTAATATGCCAAAAAGAATGAAAGTTACTATGTCGAAAAAGGGTACCGAAAAACGTAGCAGGATGGGTGGGATATGATGCTACAGGACCCACTTTTTAGAAATTTCAAGAAATTTTGATAACAGAAATTGTGATTGCGTTGAAGAAACGATCAACCGAAATTGATCGAACTTGGCTACATGTGCCCTCGGGGACTCTTGGTCCACCAGCGGTGACACTCACCAAGTGGTATAAATGTAAACGTCTTCAAATTGAATAGCATCATTTAAGAACAAATAAATTGGCAACGTGGACCAGACATGCACGTTTCGGGTACTTAACCCTCATCAGTGATCCTAAATCCTAAATCTAAACAATGTAATATGCCAAAAAGTATGAAAGTTACTATGTCGAAAAAGGGTACCGAAAAACGTAGCAGGATGGGTGGGATATGATGCTACAGGACCCACTTTTTAGAAATTTCAAGAAATTTTGATAACAGAAATTGTGATTGCGTTGAAGAAACGATCAACCGAAATTGATCGAACTTGGCTACATGTGCCCTCGGGGACTCTTGGTCCACCAGCAGTGACACTCACCAAGTGGTATAAATGTAAACGTCTTCAAATTGAATAGCATCATTTAAGAACAAATAAATTGGCAACGTGGACCAGACATGCACGTTTCGGGTACTTAACCCTCATCAGTGATCCTAAATCCTAAATCTAAACAATGTAATATGCCAAAAAGTATGAAAGTTACTATGTCGAAAAAGGGTACCGAAAAACGTAGCAGGATGGGTGGGATATGATGCTACAGGACCCACTTTTTAGAAATTTCAAGAAATTTTGATAACAGAAATTGTGATTGCGTTGAAGGAACGATCAACCGAAATTGATCGAACTTGGCTACATGTGCCCTCGGGGACTCTTGGTCCACCAGCAGTGACACTCACCAAGTGGTATAAATGTAAACGTCTTCAAATTGAATAGCATCATTTAAGAACAAATAAATTGGCAACGTGGACCAGACATGCACATAAAGTCACATAAATTGATTTTGAGGCATATGCATTTAATGTTTATTCATTTTTGCCCAACAACAAATACGTTACATATCAATAATATAACTTGGGCAATGAACACTTGATCTCTAATAACAGAATACTGTTAGTGCTGAAAAATAACATGTACTTGTATATAAATCCAATAGTCCATTTTCAAGATCTCGGAATCGAAATCTTATGGTATTACACATCAGACCACAGACATCGATACCTTGGCTAACTTTTGAATTGTTACATCATAATTAATCAAAGGATTTACGTTATATGTTTACAGTGCCTCGTGTGTGATGTCCCAATGGACAACGTCGCCCATGTGATGTCCGTAGTCTAGCTATCAAATGAAACATCTCGGAAATCGTCTATATTGATCAATTTTGATGGCATGTCCATCTCATTCCAAACACTTTAAAAGAAATAGGTGACCATTAGTCCACACCGGCTAAACGGAATTTACGAATCGGGCAGGATTTTACGAATCGGGCAAGGATTTTACGAATCGGGCAGATAAAGTAGCAAAGGCGATGAGATATGCGAAGTTGAAACTGTCGGGAAGATAGTTTTACGGGGCAAAAGTAAGCAATTGAGGCAATGCCTGTCGAGATTAATAATCTATCCATATTTCTATTATCAACTGAGGTATCCATGACTTGATGTTATCGCACATCTTCGATTTTTAAACAGAATTTCCATTTTTTTTTTTCGCATATCGTTTCTCACTAAAATGTTATTTTCTTTATAATCAAAATAATGTATCGTGATTTCTACGGTTCACAGTCTAGAAAAAATATTTACAGATATATTTCGAACTGATGGATTGCTCTGTTTATCAGGATCATGCAGATAATTAATTAGAAAGAGTGATGGGGTGAAATGAAAAGGATTTTACGAAACCGGGCATTGGATTTCACGAACTCGGGCACTTGTCAAACATTGGATTTTACGAACACATTCTGTATAACTCAATTAATTTGATACATAATGGTTCAGACGCGTTTTAATTTTCAAATGAACACATAACAAAATACTTTATTTAATTTCTTTCCATCTTAGACAACCTATATAATGCTTAGTATGTATATTATGTGTTATACCTATATAAAAATATACAACTTGTTACAGAACACTGACATGCCATCGCAGACGAATTTCAGTACGCAGAAAAAGTAATATTTGAATGTCAAACCTATTTTGAAACATAATCTCATAAGTTGCATGTATAATCATAGCTTAGTTACCGGTTTTATTGCATCAAGAAAACACTTGAATACAATCGTATAGTAATAGTAACGGTCAAATTTATATTCGGGGAGGAGTTGTTCCTTGTTAGAATATCCTTTATACTGAAGAGTTGAACTTTGTATACTTTTAATCTAGTATTAATTTATATGAATATCTTATGTAGCGTTGTTCAGTTATAAAATGTAATATATAAAATACTTTCATAGTTTAATTTGCAGATTTTGCACAGACATGTATGTGAAATGTGACTTATTTTGATTGGCTCACCTGCGCTGTTGTCATAACGCACCGTCGGTATCCGTCCGTCTGTCGAAAACATTCAATATAATCATCATCATCATCATGCAGAGTATATTTTCAAGATTCAATTATCTCCGCAAAAGGGACGGGAATGAGAAAAAACTTTGAAATGCATAAGTTTTAACATTCAGTCCCTTGAATATGCTTTTATCATGGACGGATCCAGACAAAAATTCAATGGGGGTTAAGTATGGGAAGGAGGAAGGGTGTTCTATTATATGCTTTTGAAAAAAAAAACCTCACATACATATAATCGAAAATTAAGCCATTTCCAGGGGGTGGGGGGACTTGGCCCCTCAAATCCTTTAGATCCGCGCTTTCTTATGCCAATTTATTGTATAGTTAGAATTTGTAAGAGATATAAAAAAGAAATCTTCAATGTTTTTGCCCTTTGTAGAGTCACGTGTTGACAGATGTATGTCTTGAGGATAAAGGATAAACGAAGACTTGGCAGTTCGAACTATTTATATGAGCTATCGTCATAGCGCGTTGTCCGTCCGTCGTCCGGCATAATTTTTCAACATTTCCGATTCCTCCTCTGCAACAACTGCACAGAATTTCACAAAACCTTACAGGAAACAATTACTCAAGGTCTTCTATCATTCAAGTTTGTGTTTTTCGTGCCGATTGGTCAACAAATATGGCCGCAGAGGGTTCTGATTGGCTGACGCATTTTCGACTTCTCCTCTGCAACCGTTGCACAGAATTTCACGAAACCTTACAGGAAGCAAGTAATCAAGGTCTACCACGTTTGTGTTTTTCATGCCGATCAGTCAACAAATATGGCAGCCGAGGGCTCCGATTGGCGGACACATTTTCGACATCTCCAAAACTGTTGCTCATTATATCACGAAACCTTAAAGAAAGCAATAACTCAAGGACCTCAACTAAATTTCAACTATCATTCTTTTGTTTCAGTTTGCAACTCATGTGAGCGATGTAGCCCCCCTTGGGCCTCCTGTTATTGTATAGCAGGTTGAATTTTATCGACTTGAAGTCAAAGCCAGTTCATGCCATGTTATATTTTTTTACCGTCTCGTATTTTCGAGAAAAATTTCTCGTAGTTACGAGAAAAGTTTCTCGCAGTTACGAGAACAGTTTCTCGTACTTAGGAGAAAATATTCTTGTAGTTACGAGAACATATTCTCGTAGTTACAAGAACATATTCTCGTACTTACGAGAAACAAAGTTCAGAGTTTTGGGATAAAAGCTATTTATTTTTATATAACAAAATCGCCGAAAAGTGGAAAAAGTCAATTATTTCACCATCGTTTGGACAAATTCACATCTGAAACTTTGAATATGTGAAAAATAAGGTTACCGTAGTGCAATATAATTTGAAAGTTAAAGTTTGATATTTACATTTATCTATGGGTTTTGGGGCAAAAATAGGTATTTTTATGAAAATATGGTATCCCTGTATGGATACGATTTCTCAAATATACCCCAGATGTTGTGGGATTTGAAAGTATTAGTATTTTCTGAAAGCATAGAGGTCCTACTCTAAAATAAATTAAGTTTAGACTTCGCCAATTCAGGTATTTCGTGGAAATTTTGAGTTAGGATTATCAGAAATTTCATTAAAAACTGCTGAAATTTGGTAATGCTTACTTTCATTCAGTTTGTTGGAGTTTTTACATACTTTGGACATTAATTCGTATCAAAAGTAGTAAATAAATGATTTAAGTCATCACATTTGAAATTTGCAAACTTTGTTGAAGGGTTTTTGGGAGCAAAATGATTTTTTTTACATCCTTTTTTATCAAAAATGTAGAAAATTCAAGAATTTCAATCTGGGAAGGCTTGTTTGCCAAATATCATGCCATTCAGATTGTATTATTTTTTTCTCGTAACTACGAGAATTTTTTCTCGTAACTACGAGAATTTTTTCCTCGTTACAATGAGATAGTAAAAAGATTAAACATGGCACGAACTAGCTTCCGAAAGAAAGTATTTTTGATAAGTCTATATTTTGCAAAAAAATGTCCTGGCTCGCTACCGGCCAGACATTATTAATATACTTAAAGAGCCAAAATTTAGAACTGCACTAGAGATGTCTAAATTTGTGCAGAACAACATTACACCTCCATTCTTTATTCCCCCCCCTTTTTATTTGCTTGTAAGACATTTGGGGATGTTGTGCCCTCCACTTTTTAGGCAGAGCTACGTCGTTGCCTTTGATAGATTATTTGACCTTTATGTCTTCATCTCGTCGTGTATATCGTCATCTTCAAAAGTCCCTGCATGCGTACATGTATAATGTAGCATTTGTTCAAAGTTGCGGGTCCATCTTAATTTTGAGTAAGGGGCGGGGGCGTAAACTGGCAAAGGATCTGGGGACGGCCATACGAAGTCATGGTATGGAGACCAGGGGAAGGGGTGGCGAAGTCCCCGGAAGCTCCTGCATTTCAGCCTTTTTAGGATCCAATTTAAGACTCTCAGAGTTGGTCTTTGGAATAATTGATTCAAAAATGGAAAGTGATGCATTTAACAGCTATATAGATAATAAAATACTGACATTTACTCTTTATGTAGATGGAAAATTATAATATTACCAGTGATTTACAAATTTTAGGAGGGGATGGCAGGGGCGTAAGCCCCTTACGCAAACCTCTCCAATGACTTGGCCCTCACACGAACTATTCCCGGTATTCCATTTGATATTCTCGAAAATAAAAATCGGAAAATGGATTGTCGGGATAAGAAATTAATACCGAATAAATTTATGAATCGCAAGGGATATAAGTCCCCCCTACCGGCATTAATCCATGTCCTTCAACTCTGCCTTGACCTTTACTTGCACCAAAAAATGAATCCAACATCAAAATAAAACAAAGGAGGGGATCTCCAACAACACCAGGTTGTAGCACCCACAGCAAAACCCAAAAACACCCAATGCAAAAACACAAAGCAGACAAGCACAAAGAGACGCGTAAGGGACATGGAACGTCAACGCACAACACAGAAACATCAAACACAAAGGACTACACATAAACCAACGAGACCAATGGGCAACCTTTGCCGACTTAGGACGGCCATCTGCCACGGAAATAGCAGAAGGTATGGTTATCCTGGATTACGTGCTCACTTTTCTGATTACCCAGAGGTCTCGAAGAACGTACAATTGTGGTGTAAAACAACCTCCTCACTGTCAGATGACCACACACAAACAAGACCGCAAAACGTAGGGGCCCAAGCAGTTCAATATGTGTATTAGAAAAAGGTCTGGAAAACAGAAAAATTAATGAAATTCGCTATGAGGCCATACCTTTTGTAAGAGCAAATAAATCAAACCCAACTTCAACTATTCTTTATCATACTATAATGTATCTGCATACAGAAAATCAGCTTAATATCTACAACAACAGACATGAAAGACTAAAGACTGAGAAGTTCATGAAATTTGCTAAGTTCAGGGTCCATAACTAGAAATTGGTCAATCAAATTGAAACAAGAGCTTGATTTGTATCACACTGAGATATATTCACATACCAAAAATGACTTCAATTGATAAACGTCTTTAAATTCAATAGCATCATTTAAAACCTGATAAATTTACAGCATGGACCAGACATGCACGTTTCGGGTACTAAACCCTCGTCAGTGATCCTTAGTCTAAACAATGTAATATGGCTAAAAAGTATGAAAATTATTATGTCCAAAAATGTACCAAAAGACGTAGCAGAATGGGTAGGATATGATGCTACAGGACCCACGTCTTATAAATTTCAAGAAATTTTGTAACTTTTCTCAAATGCGTTGAAGAGACAGCCGATCAACCAAAGTTGATCGAACTTGGCTACATGTGCCCTCGGGGACTCCTGGTCCACCAGCAGTGACACTCACCAAGTCGTTCAAATGATAAACGTCTTTAAATTCAATAGCATCATTTAAAACCTGATAAATTTACAGCATGGACCAGACATCAATATCTGCAATACCATGGACAAAAAGTCAGACATGATTATCAGACTCTCAAACCCAAATTTCGCTTTACTGTTTTGAAAGATTTCCTTTTGATCTATTCTTTCCCTATGCATAAAGTCAAACGTGTAAGTCATGTTTAGAATGCTATTTTCCATATCGCTACAGTAATAATAGGAAATTATGTGTTTTTAAAGCGTGTTCGTAAAATCCAGTGCCCGCGTTCGTAAAATCCATTTTCCATAGTTTCATCTCGTCATTACGCAAAAATTTCAAAATGAAAAAAGAAACGCAAAAGACACGTTATAAAGAAATATGTGTACTCGAAGAATCTAGTCTTCGCATTGATACAAGCTGTATAAGAAAAGCGATATACTAGTATTTTTGACAGCACCCCTTATTTGTCAAGAACGAATTTGCCCGATTCGTAAAATCCTGCCCGGCTCGTAAAATCCGTTTACCCGGTGTGTTAGTCGTGACTTAAAAACCATGACTGGCATGAGCAATTACATGTATAAATGAAGACAACTTTCAGAGACGAGAGTCTATACTCTGTAGCCCAGGAATTTCAATAAGAGGCCACATTCGGCAAAATATCCCTCATCAAATGACAGAAATCAATGGATTGAATTTTCTCTGATCCATATACTCTTTCTCTAAAATAAGAGCTCAATAGATCTTTAGAGCTCAATAGATCTATAGAACTCAATAGATCTTCTTCAATTTTTCAAATCATAGACTCAAATGCTGTAATATGGTTTATTTACAACCACATACATCTTACTGAGAACCTGTGTTTACCAGTATGTGTGTATACCACCCGAACAAAAATCATTTTTTACAAAATACCTACATGATACCAATGTGATACTAATGATATACACTTTAGTATAATGTTACAGTATCTTGTTGATATCATCTCTTAATGTGATACTAAGAAGATATTCCAGTCCTATTAGGGATGAATATCCTGTTAGTATCCCATTAAGACTGAGTTTTGCATTGGTATAACATTAAACTTAAACTAGTCCCTCTGTTAATATCGTGTTGGCATTGTGTTTCACCTTGAAATTTGTTCTGACCTGCCAGTAGTGGAAGCTTAACAAAATACTAATATGACACTGCCCTGCTTAACTACATCCTATGTGATGTCATCAATGAGTCATCAATGACATCACACATTTCAAATCTGGCTGATACACACATGCAAGCACATGGGAGTTTGAGATTCGTTAGGATATGTTAAAATTTAGTTTGAATACAGGTGGATATCAAGTATAACTTATTTTCAAAGACTGATATCAATACCATTGGACACAATATCAAGGACAATATAATATTTATACACATCGGATACCAGATTGTGCATATGTATGGATGAATTGTGCTCCGTCTGCTTGGAAAGTATCATGACTAGTAAGTTTCTTTGCTACTGTATAATAATGCATGTATTTAAAAAAAAATCTAATGACAAATTTTGTTGTAAGTGTCATACCGGTAGTTTGTTATGAATGTAAAGGTTATGTATTGGATTACCCATATTCACCCAAAAATGTTTTACAAATTATTTTGATATAAATGAATTCAATTATTTAAAGCATAATAACTTATATGTTTTCCTTTGAACTTCTGTAGTCATTCAAATCCATGAGTGCGGTAGAAACAGATTCAAACCCTCACGTTCTCCATCTTTGATTTATCGGGGTCAAAATATATATTGCAGTATTACATTAGTATTTTATTACTGTTTTTATGGTAACAAAGGAAGTATCTCATTGATATCACATTTTGGTATCATGTTGGTATTTTGTTTCAAAGGCAATCACCGTGGTATATCACGTGATGTGCATATAATCTCTTACAAGGGAATTCCCTTCGATTACACAAGGTAAATACTGTCTAAATCTACTTTATATGAAGCTGGTTTACGCCTATCATATGAGCATCATTATCATAAATATGATAGTAATCTTTTCTGGTCAAGAATAGAGGAATATTTAAAGAACACTTAAACAGAAAATTTTCTTTTTTGTTTACATGTTATGATATGGTGCATGTAAATAAACAAAACTTTCTGTTCAAGTGTTCTCTGGGCATACCTCTATTCTTGACCAAAATAGATAACCATCATATAATTTATAACGATGATTGTATGATAGGCCTAGAATAAATTCATATAATGTAGATTTAGACAGCATTTACCTTGCTAATCGAAAGGGATTCCCATGCAAGAGATTATTTTCATATCACGTGATACGCTACGGCGGGCAATGCCAGGTAAGAAGTATCCAATTAGTATCACATTATACTATCCAATTGGATATCCCATTTGTATCACATTGTAGTATCCCATTGGTATCACATTGGGCATCACATTAGCATCTCATCGTAGTATCCCATTGGTATCTCATAGGTATCTTGTTAACCTCATTTGCATGTGAATTTTGATACTATATCACATTAGGCACGGTCCATTTGATATTCGGGGGAGTTAATAATTTTGCTCTCAATTTTGATGAAAAAAAAAATTTGCTTATGGTGATAGATTTGCTTTTACAAATAATCTGAATGTGAAGAATTACCATACATTGCTAAATTTCTTGAAAATTTTCCGGCTCACTTCGCTCGCCGCAATTTTCAAATTGTATCAAAATTCTTTTAGCTCGCTTCGCTCGCCATAGTTTTCTATCAAAACATTATTTACTAACGACAAAGTTCATATATTTGAAGATATCAAAGTTATACATTTACTTTATTATGTATGTGAATGAAAAAGGGCTTCCTTAAAAGCTTGAATATATTATCAATATTTACCGGTATGTACACATGTATTGCTATTAATACATGTTGCATGTATCCCAAAGAGTCTAATTTTATGTTCTTGTATGCTTGGAAGGAGAACATCAGTTATTCACCAATTTACAATTCTACATTTAAAAATTCGTCTAGGAGACCTTCCTCTCAGACCATCTTATACATGTTATATTCATGTACCCTATCAGGGTTTTTTCCCTTGTTTTGGGCCGAATTTCGGCCTCTTCCCAATGCCAAATTTCCTCTATTTTTCCAAAAAAATCACACTGAAATTCCCAAATAGGAATTATGAAAAAATCACCTAAGAAAATAAGACTCAAAACCTGCAAGTCAGCACAAATTGTCCTATTTCTAAGTGCATTTTTTATTCATCCCTTGTTCAGTTCAAGCAAATCAATCAGTGATAATAAATGATACTTTAAGGCTATACTTTGGTTAGAATTTGTACAAAAATTTTCCCAGTTTCAGCAAAATGTCGCAAATTTTCCAAAATGGGACAGGCACAGGCACCTTCCCCAAAATAAAAAAAACCCCGCTTATATAAAATATTGCGAATTGTATTGTAAAGATATTTTATCTCTGTTTAAAAATGAATTGAATACTTGCATAGAAATAAACTAATATATTAATATTTTTTAATAAGAGTTTTGAGTAAAAATATAAATACTTTCTATTGATAAAACACAAACATTCTTAATATGCGCATCACTTTGTTAAAAAAAAATCCTTGCTCCAACTTTGCAAGAAAAAAATAATTTTGCCCCAGTCCGGGGCGAAAAAAATAATCTTGCTCCGACAAACCCCCCCCCCGAATATCAAATGGACCGTGCCTTAGTATCATGTTAGAGTATCCTGTTTACCTAATTTTTTTTTTGGGGGGGGGGGGATGCATAAATGTTATTATATGTACATGTACTGTGATGTAGATGTTTACAAATATGTACAGCAGTTTTATTTATAACAGTAAAGCACTGCTACTGAGAATCAATGAAGTTAATCAATTACCTTTAGTTAGTTGTTGCTAATCTATCAAGCTACTAACCTTTTAAATACATCTCGACTGGATGGTATTTTCAGGTCTGCCGAGAATCACTTTAAACAGGAGCATATTCGGACAAGTAACATTCCACTCCTACATGATAAATCTCAATGCATAAAATGAAATGATCTTCTAAAATGTGTACTGGTAATTGATATTATTCTATATGACAAGTGACATTACTTTTTTGAATATGTGTACCGGTAAAATGATTAATATTCTGATTACATGACAATAAATTATATGTACAGCTTGAATAATTTTAGACTGTACAGTAGGTTAATAATGGCACTAATGCCCCATGCTTTACTTAAAGGCAGTGGCTCCGGATGCGTACCGGAGCCACTGCCTATGATGATGACTTTGAAGCTCCCTGATGTTGGCCTTCATATTAGGTACGCGGGTATGTTAAGGCGTCCCATGGAAATACCAACACATTTATCGCACCTTTGTAATGGACACCTCTTTCCCTCAATAAAATATACTTTAATCAAAAGTAGTATTATGTACTTTACAGAAGGAAAGTCGAGGGTCAATGGCGAGTTCTGCAGGTGTGTTGAAAGTCACGCGATCGCTATTTATAGCACAAGTACACAGTACGAAAAAGAAGCATCGAGCGCAAGTTGTTCCACTAATTTCTCAGTGAACTTATGGTTTATGTTGTGTAGAGAAATGTTCAAATTACAGTTATCTTGCTACGACAAGTCGTGAATTCCATATATTTATGGATTAAATTAAGGAATTCTACGGCGCACCCTGGTTTTTTGCGTTACACCTTCAATGACTTCGATGCATAGATCGGCCAATGAATAATAATGAAGCATTTAGTAATTGTTCAAGACTTATTTTGAATTTATATATGGATCCATGAAAACATGATAGCAAAGAAAGGTAATGGAAAATATTGGCATCTAATGAAGATTTTTTTTTTCCAAAAGTAAAGAGGTAATATATATTGGTACATGTATCATGATAACATTTTTGGTTAAGCCCCTATAGATGGATCAAAAATGAAACCATGATATTAGTTAAAGATTTATTTATTCAATATATGAGCAATTGTTATTGTGTACCGTGATACACAATTATCAAGGGTATAGAAAAAAAGCTACAGACCTATGTTAATCCATTAGAGGGGGCGTAAAAATTGGCAAGGGGTCTGGGGACCGTCTAGGTCCCCAGCGGGTGCAGGGGGGGGGGGGGGGGGGGGTGGAGCTAGGTGGGGAAGATCCCCGATAGTTCATGCAAATAGCCTTTCAGGATCCATTTTCGTGACAGTAATTGATTAAAGAATAGAAATTGATACATTTCACAATTAACTAAAAGATATTTACTAGTATTCTCTTATTTTCAGATGAAAAATGATGGTTAACGTTTTACCTATGATTTGCAAATTTAAGGGGGGGGGGGGGGGCATAGGCCCCCTACGCCCCTCCCCTTGAATTCGCCACTGATAGACAAGTGAAGACAAGAAATATATATTGATATATGGAGAACTCTGGTCAGGCGTGTACACTTGGGTATGGAGGTGCTTCCAAGTCGTTTTTGCGATGAAAAGTAAAAAGTGCTCACTTTAAATGATTCAGAATTGAAAGTTGGAAAAAGACATATATATATAGTTATCATCCGTACTGTACTACAAAATAAAGTTTGTTTATACAAAAATGCTGAAAATCTGCAAAAAATAATGACTGTAGGCAATTATCAGCATCCCACATGAAAAGCTGGGTCAGTGCATGTTTTCATTTTTCATTGGTCCATAAATCTTTATTTTTTTTTGAAAGACACAAAAAGATCAAAAAGCGTCCTCACACCTCCTCGGCTCTAGCCTATATCTCCATCCTGAAATGAAACTCCATATTTTGACAGTGTCTGATACAGGGAATGGGGGGGGGGAGTTAGACACCTCCCTCCCCTTTCGGTAGTGACCAAGGAAGACAAAACTTATCATCAGTGGCGGATCCAGCGCCCCCCCCCCCCCCCCCCATCTCATTAAAATTCGTTCAATCACACTCCTATTTTTAGTTTTGTAGACAACGACAAAACTTAAAATAGGAGTGTGCTTGAACGAGTTTTAATGAAATTGCAGCACCCTCTTTGCCGGGGGATCAAGGGGCGAATTTTGCCGATTTTAACTGAAAATGGGCCAAAATATAGGGGGGTTTTTTTGGAAAATTTTGGGTCAGTGCCCGGTCCGCCCCGCATCTCCCCCCCGCACCCCCTCCTGAAACCAACACTGCTTATGAAATTATTTTAAGTAATTAAGATACCGTTTACGTCAAATTAAGTGCCATTATAGTCAAAAACAAGCCGATAGATTTTGATAAACTTTTCAAAGATTTCTCGGAGGAAAGAAATTCAGATTGTACCATGCGCCTGATCTCTTCTAAATTCAGTTCTAATAAGCTCCATGGCCCCAATTTTTACTTCAAAATTTCAAAACCATCTTTCAAAAGGCGCAATCAATGGAGTTCAGTTTAATTAAATCGAGAAAAAACTATTTCCAAGATGTTAATGTGTTTGTATTTTTCTAATTCATTATAATAAATCATATCTTGCATATAAAGTTAATTTAATTTGAATCTTTTCCTATAAATATATATTTTTGAAATGAAATAATCAAACTTACAGTTTAACATTTCTGTTGTTCAAATTAATGAATATAATACTGCTTTGGCAAAAAGTAAAAATCGCCAAAAATCGCACAAAAGAGAGGTGTCTGCTCTTTACCCTTCCATCGCGGGACCAAATTATCGCTATCAAGAAAAAAGTCGGGGTTGGGTTGGGGTGTACCGAGTTGAAGATTTACGAAATTCGCCCTCGATTACGGACATTAGGAAGATATGCAATGTCTTTTATGGGAAAATTCACATTTAATAATTCTCCGAAATAAAAAAAAAACTCTTGAGGATTGGGGAAGGGGACGCTCTGATAGCAGATTTATGTTTTTCGTTTTGTACTGAAATTAAAAATTTATAGAGTTACATGTACTACGAAAATTCCCTTATCCGATGACTTAAAATAAGCGTGGATATAGAGGGGTTTAGGTGGGGTAAGAGGAGTCAAAATCCCTGCAGTTTTCCCCAAAAATATCATTTTTTGCCGTTTTACGTAAATTTGTTATCAATTTCATAGAGATACCCTGACGATGTGGACGGTCGACCTCCCCGCGAATAACAACAAATTTCTTGATTCCGCACAGGTTATGTCCTTCCAACAAAATTTGTACTCCCTTCCCTTACCCTCGGATCGAGCTGTCACATCGAGACTTTGAATATGAAACCCGTATGGTCTAGGTACCTATCGCGGGTGCAAAACCAACACTTTCACGGTTCGCTGCTCCCATCACTATGGTTACGGGTTATAGGGACTTGATATCGTGCCGAAGTCTAGATTATAGATGTAAAAAATGTTATGATCGCTGAGCGATATAGTCCCCTACCGGCGGCATATATTTATGTCCTGCAACTCTGCCTATGAATTACTCTTCAATTAAATATGTATGAGTTTTAATTAAACTTACTGTCTGTGCAGCTCAGTTCTGGGGTTTTATCTGCTTTAGCTTTATCGACTCGAAAAAGAGGTCAAGCGTGACGATCTGTAACTATCCAAGACTAAGGTGAGTATCAAATTTCACCTGAATATCTCTATTTGTTGCAGAAAAAAGTCTGGAAAACTGACAAAAACTGAATTGTGCAAGTCATCAAGGGGCATAACTCCTTGAAAAATAGGCCAAGCATGACAAAAGTCGAACTTGCTCTGTAACTATCCAGGACTAAGGTGAATATCACATTTTACCTGAATACAGTATCTCTATTTGTTGCAGAAAGAAGTCTGGAAAACTGACAAAAACTGAATTTCCCAAGTCATCAAGGGGCATAACTCCTCAAAAATGGGTCAAGCGTGACGAAAGTCGAACTTGCTCTGTAACTATTCAAGACCAAGCTGTATATCAAATTTCATCTGAATATCTTCATCTGTTGCAGAAAAAAGTCCGGAAAACTGATATTCGGACAGACGGACAGACGGAGGGACAGACGGACGGACAGACGGACAGATAGACCGAGAGGAAACTAAGAGTCCCCTTCGGCGTTGCCGGTAGAGGACTAACAATTCGGAGAGAGAGAGAGAGAAAGAGGGGGGGAGGCTATAGTGGTTTCAAAGATTTCTACTTTTGAAGATTTTTTTTTTCTGATTTTAATTAAAACACGTATTATTTTAAGCGCCTATACTTTCCAATATTTACTTGGTGAAAAATTGACGCCAACACAAGCTAATCTTTTTAGAATCTTTACAGTTTTGATGTGACAAAAATGTCCCCTCTCTAGCTAGCTGTCTTGTCAAAGTGTGGAATGTGTAAATGTTTTCATGGAGAAGGGGTGGGGTTGCATTTTAACTATATAATTTGATTTTATTTTAATTTACGATTACTTTATCTTACATATACATCAAGAATAAAGAGATTGAACTCTCTCTTATGCCATATATATATATATATTTAATTTGATCATTTGCTATAGTGGATGGGGATTAAGCCCCCCTCCATTGTTTTCTGCCCAAAAAAATCTTATTGTACTTGATTTGATGTGTAAATGCGTATTATTTAAAACACCCCCCCCTCACCATCTTGAAAGACAGGAAATCATCCCTCCCACCCCCCCCCCTTACCCAGGAAATGATTGCTAGTTATAATATGTAATTTCAACAAAATCGCCCCTCGAATATCCTGGCTCAATCAGTGTTTTACCCTCGAGCTGTCACGTCGAAACTTGGAATATACATCCCGCAGAGTCCAAGTATTGTAGCGCGCTGGTGACCAACACCTTCACGGTTCACTGCCTTCGTAACTATGGTTACGGATCAGCCCGGGGCTATTACCAGCACCGATGCAACCATTGACAAATCGAAGGGGACGGCAAAGGGTATTTTACCCGACACTGGTCACCAATCATATTTTCAAGAATTTGAACAAAATATTTTACCCCTAACCTTTATAAAAAAAAATTACGGATAACAAATAGACTAAAACACATTATAATTAAATTTAATATACGTCCAGGATAATGATAAGAAATTACTTATCCCGCCCGGTGGGCCGTGAACAAAATTCTTGCACTGAAAAGCATCCAAAAGAATAATTCGACCTGAAAGTCTTCCTGCCTACCCTCCCCCTCCCCTAAATTTACCGCGATGCGGTTATATATTCACTTCGGCAAGTATCCGAGATTCAGCTCAGGTTTATTATTTCTAAAAGAAAAAAAGGAGAGAAAAAAAAATAACGAAAAAAAGGAGGCGCAGGGGGATTCCTTAAACAACGTATAAAGCTATTCATCAGGCACGTATTTGTAAAATATTTTTGGTTTAATTTACCCGGTATTGGTTTTTACCAGAATATTAATTAATCATGATTAAAGATATGAAAATTACGATTTAGCAGGGATATTAAATATTGTGATTAAACGAAAAGCTATTATAGAGATAACTAGATGGCTACTGTTGCAAGCAACAGACGGATTCCTCCTTTATTAGACCTTCCTCGGAAGTGTTAAAATCCGAATAAATAAGATGGAAAAAAGAATAGTTGCTTTAGTACTATTCACTTCAGCAAATGAGCCTCACTTGGGACTCATATTTATTTATCAACAAAGTAGAAAAAAATAAATACCTTTCGAGTTTACAAAAGCTTTAAAATCCATGCTCTATCAATATCAAATCTTTTACCATCATTTACTTTCTCAAAACAGAATTGCACAATGATTTTGCAATGAGATAATTTCTATTAATAGAAAATGACATCAACATGAAAGTACAGATATGTAATGCTACTAAGAAAAAAAAAAGAAAGAGGACAAGTATTTTAAAAAAGAGTTATCTTTCTTATACCATGTGAAGTTCAAATAAGAAGGACTACTTGTGTGAAGAATAAATAGTATAGGACATAAAGTGTGAATTCTACAAGAGTAAATGATTGTTATGACTTTGAGAATGATTATTTGACCTTGGACTAATGTCATGGATGAAAGATAAGTATTGTGATTATATTCATTACGATTGATCTTAATCTGAGCAAATCTCAAATCGAACAAATGACCTTGGGTCAATATCAAGGTGAAAAGGTTTGATGCAAGGAATATTTGTGTAAAGTTTGAACTCCCATGGTGAAACAGTCTTTGTGTTATAGACTTAAGTTTGTTGTGACCTTGAGAATGAGAATTTGACCTTGGGTCAAGGTCAAGATGAAAGAGCTTGGCCCAAGCATTATATTTATAAAGTATGATCTCTGAATGTCTAATAGTCTTTGTTCTATAGGCAAAAGATAGCTGTGACCTTGAGAATGAAAATTTAACCTTTGGTCAAGGTCAAGGTGAAAGAGCTTGACTGAACAATTATATGAATGAAATTTGAACTCTTGAGAGCTTGGTTTAACGATAAGATGTACAGAGTTTGAACTCTGAATGTCAAATAGTCTTTGTTCTATAGGCAAAAGTAGAATGTGACCTTGAGAATAAAAATTTGACCTTGAAAGTAGGTCAACATTAAATGACTACCTATAAGTAACCTACCATCCAAGTTTCAACTAAAAATCCCAAAAACTGTAGAAATTGGCACTGTGCCAATTTAAAGTTCATTTTCAACTCGGAATAGCGCGAAAACTGTAAATATTTTATCAAGCATGTCAGCGTATAAAAGTTTGCAAATTACCCAAAAAATAGTTTAAAAAAAATTTCGTTCAAATCATACAGTTAGTTTAGGAGTTATAAGAGTTTTAAGATTTGACCTTTGATGACCTCTAGCGGGGGCATATGTGAACTTTTCGACAAGAAAAAAATTTTGAATTGAGATCTTCATATGGTCATTCACATGGTACTTTCCACTTAATCATATATTGCGGTACTTTTTTGTAAAGTGTCTGGAACTTTTGGGGGTAAGAATAATAATAAGAATAATAAGAATAAAGAAAAGACAATACAATAACAGAAGTCGGAATCCTTAATTAAATGTGTGTGGCTCCGTTTTGCCGCAGTTTTTTTTTTAACTCCGTCGTCTCGGAATTGGTCAATCTCTACCTCTCCAAACGATTTCGTTGAAGTTCAGCGACGATCCCAATCGGCATTGTGGTGCAGGCACAGTCTGAGATTGAGAGAACGATGGTTGGCTTTTTGTGTGCATGTATCTGAACTGCCTGTCGTCAATCTTGCATTTCATTTTCCAGCTCGGATGAGAAAAGGTGATGGGAAAAGGCTCAAATCTGGTATTTTTGACAAGCAAAAAAAAAAAAAAAAAAATATCTGTGTTGTTATTTGTTACGAGGACAAAACTCGATGTATATTTTTTATGTTGTTTGTCAAACGTGTTATATGAGTGTAGGTATCAGTGGCGGATTCAGCCGGGGAGGGGGGGGGGGGGGGCATGGGGCATATGCCCCTCCCCCTCGGCAGTGCCCAACGAAGGGGCACTTATGACATGCTTTTTGAAGCATTGAACTACTGTTTCCTACAAAATCTATGAAATTGGTCAGAAATAGCCCCAAAACACACCAGAATTTTTCCGATTTGAATACATTTTCTAAAATTTTCTCGGAGATAGATTGCAAATTCGGGAAGGATGCATTGCTGCCATGTCCATCGTATGTACGTGGACGTACACGTTTCGGAAACAACCTGCATTGGATGCATTGATGTTCATATTGGATTTTCTTCATCAGAGCCTGAGGCATGAATCGGGAATAACAGTCCTACATGTATGCAAGTCATAAAACACACATATTTCTTAACCAAATATCTGATGTTATCTTCTATAAAATTGAAGTCGGAATCCTTTCTGTTTATTTTATTTTTTTTCACCTTTTAAAAATATTTTCAAATTTGAGTTCATTATTAAAATAAGGCCATATTTGGACCGGCTACCTCCAAGAATTTTGCAAATAGTCAAAAATGCATTTTTTTCTTTATTTTAAAATCGAATTGCCAATGAATAATTATACCTTGTTTGTCGAGGATGTTGTGTCGTTGGGGGGGGGGGGGGGGGAAGTTCCCGTCAGGTATATGCAGGAAATGCTGATTTTATCCTAGTTTTACGTGAATTTACGGCTGGAACACCCCCCTCCCCCGCCCACGGGTTGACCTCCCAGCCCTTTCAAAACTTTTCATGATCCGCCAATTTCCTTAGAAAACCCTGAACATGTTGACTTCTGCATGCCGTGCAAAAACAATATAGCATCAGAAAATGTCGATTTTTTTTAAATATACTAATTATCGTTACTGACACTAACTGAATCATGCGCGTCTAATCACTCCTAAATTCAGTTCAAATATGCTTCAGATGCCAAATTGCTTCATTATTTCAAAATTTTCTCGGGGGAGGCCCGCCCCGAACCCCAGCCAATGGGAGGGGGCAACCCCTCCCGTTCCCTCCCCCTCGGCCCTTCGTGGCTCGCAACTGATTCCCATCAAAAATTGTATGTGCCCCCCCCCCCCCTCCTGGGCAGTAGGGTTCCTGGATCCGCCCCTGGGGTATCCACGCCTTCTTTATTGTTACTTATTCCTCTTGAGAATGTTCATATGCAGGTTTATTTCCCACATCACTTATCTGAAAACAAAGACCCTCGATCGTTTACACAAGCGAGGATGGATGCACTCAAGTCTTTTTAGGAGCAAGGATGGATGTCTCTTTTTGTATACTTTGTCGTTTTTACACTTGATAAAGGCCCAGTGGCGGATCCAGCGCACCCTTGACCGGGAGGTAACAGGGCGAATTATGCCAATTTTCATTTAAAATTGGCCATACCTGTTTTTGGCATGTTTTGGGTCAGTGCCGGGGAGGGGGGATTAAGGGGGCGGACGCCCCCTCCGCACCCCCTGAATCCGCCACTACACTGAAGCCAAGGGGCAGAAAATTTGTGTGTTTGCGCTTTTATTTATATTATCCCTTCCCTTTGGAAGAGATATTTTAATCTGCCGAACATTTTAACTAATTCCGTACATTGTTATATACTAACTCAATTCACCGCGACCAAAATAAATACGTGCCCCCCCCCCCAAAAAAAAACAAGAGGCCCAAGGGGGCCCATCGCTCACCTGAGTTGCAGATGAAGATCAATATAGGAGGACCTTGAAATTTGCTTACTGTAAGGTTTCGTAAAATTCTGTGCAGTGGTGGTAGGGATATGTCGAATATATGCGTCAGCCAATCAGAGCCTTCGGCGGCCATATTTGTAGACCGATTGGCACAAAAAACACAAACTTTATATAGGACCTTTAGTTATTGCTTCCTGTAAGGTTTAGTGAAATTCTGTGTAGTTGTTGTAGAAAGGATGTCGAAAATGCGTCAGCCTATCAGAGCCATCGTTAGCCATATTTTTTGACCGATCGGCACGAAAAATACAAACTTGGTAAAGGACCTTGAGTACTTGCTTCCTGTAAGGTTTTGTGAAATTCTGTGCAGCGGTTGTAGAGGAGATGTCGAAAATGCGTCAGCCAATTATAGCCCCCGGTGGACATATTTGTTGACTGATTGGCACGAAAAGCAGAAACTTGGTAGAGGACCTTGAGTACTTGCTTCCTGTAAAGTTTCGTGAAATTATGTGCTGTGGTTGCGGAGGAGATGTCGAAAATGCAAAAAAGTTTACGCCGGACGGACGACGGACGGACGGACGGACGGACGGACGTCGGACGGCGCGCTATGACAATAGCTCACTTTAGCTTCGCTCAGGTGAGCTAAAATCTGTGTCCTGTAGTTGAATTTACAAAATGATCACAATGCTGAAAGTTATTGATTGATTTTAATATTTTGTAATATATTTCATAATGTTTTTAGGGGGGGGGTGAAACGCCTTAGTAAATTTTTCTCTCGTCATCCATGTAGCAAATAAAACAACTTGTTCTCATTTTTTGTAGCACTGGAACTATTCATTTAAGAGATATTTTTATTAGCTCTTTTGGTTTTCAATCTTTCTTTCCCAACTCAGCCATTTTGTTCATGTGTTTGAATGTGCATTTAACTGTCTGAATGCCTGACGGGAGCTAGGGTACCTCACAGTAAAAGTTTAGGACGTAAAACGGAATAATATATAATGAATTAGCATGGCCTTACTAGTTAATTAATTCTGATTTACTTTATTATTTTTTTTAAATAAAGCTTCTTTTGTAGTCAAAAGAAAACAAATGTGAATGTCGATTGTCGATGAATTGCTTTCAGTTGTCGATGAATCTTTTTTTAAAATGTCGTAGTGGAAAGCCACAATCGCAGAAACGATTCTGTATGTATATTTAACACTCTTGAGTGTGAATACTTTGTCTCAATACTTATCTTGCATTTATTTTAAGTAATATCATAGAAATTATATATTGTTTATTTTGTTCAACTCATTTTACATGTGTGACCTACTTTAATACATGTATCTGCATAGATGTTGCTGTATAGGATTTTATTTATTGCATAGGGAAGGTATACAAAATTGCCTTATATTTGAATTATTTCATATACTGACACTGACTTATTTTGTTCGTCTCAATGGCTTGCTCTACATCACTGACATTATAAATGATATATGTTATAAACTTTCACATTGATGCATATTTTGTCTACATACATGTACCTGCATTTTACATTGAATAGATCTTTCAAATTGATATTTTTTTCTAAAACTGACCTTGGAAATGCCTTCCTTTCTATCTGAACTACATATTTCTCTTTATTAGTGATTCCGCCTAATTTCAAATATTGAGTGTGTAGAAGTTAATTATAGAAATACAGTAATAGTTTGAAAACTTTTATATTACAGGATGTCTTTACAATTTAATTAACTTATTGTACATGTTGTTAAATTTGAACCTTTGTATGGTACAAAATTAAATGAAAGTGTAATTTTTAGTTTCATGTATAGAAGAATTGAAGCACAGAAATGTGCCAATAATTATTTATTATTAACTGATGATTATAAATCTAATAATAGAAAATGTAAATAAGAAAATATAGTGTTTATGTATATTTCATGTTTCATTGTTGTTATTCATGGGTTGAATATGGATTTTTCAATCTGCTTCTACTGTACTTCAGTTACCATGGTTACTGAAGTTATAGTAACACAAACTTGCTATTCGACAGATACCATGTCTAATCATCCTCACACTGCAAAACATGAGACTCTATATTAGCCTTGCAAGGTTCATGTATCACAGAAGGACAAAGAAGCTGACCTTAGGATTAGGATTTCTTCCTGTGAAAGTAAACTTGTTTTATCTCTTAATGCCAATAATAGTCATAATTATTTGACATTTGGTATGGATTCAACAAAAAAGGTCACATTTACCTGTCTGTAAAGGTATAAAAGATGGATAGAAAGATGATATTTACACACAGTAAAGGTTTATAAAGATGATCATTCTTCATATTTAAGGACCAGTAAAGATGAAAAGGCTGTATTTATGTGAATTAAATATGAACTTTACCATTATCTTTAAGAGAGTAAAATACCACATTTAGTCTTTGTAAAGATGTATAAATATGTGTAAATATTACCTTTTTGGATCAAGTAAATGTTTGTAAAGAGAGACATTTATGAACTTTTAAGTATTTGTAAAGGCTTTGTAAAGTTCATATTTAATACCTTTACCTGTTTCAGTCAAAGGCCAGTAAAGTCATCTAAAAGGCATTGTAAATATTGAATTTTCTTTGGCTTTAATGATTTTGTAAAGCCGAATTTTCATGCAGTGAATGAATTAGCATGGCCTTACTAGTTAATTAATTCTGATTTACTTTATTTTTTTTTTAAATAAAGCTTCTTTTTTAGTCAAAAGAAAACAAATGTGAATGTCGATTGTCGATGAATTGCTTTCAGTTGTCGATGAATCTTTTTAAAATGTCGTAGTGGAAAGCCACAATCGCAGAAACCAACTTACCTACTACTGACGTTCACACTTGTTGTCTTGTGAATGCATGGAAATTAAAACAAGTAGTTTAAACATATTTCATTTTTCGGAAACATGAACAAAAGTTATACAACATTATAAACGCCCTCTCTTTAATATACATATCATACAATTTCGTCATAAGAGGCATATACACACTCACTTGAGAGAGAGAGAGAGAGAGAGAGAGAGAGAGAGAGAGAGAGAGAGAGAGAGAGAGAGAGCGCCTATAAAACAATATATCATCATCATCATCATCATCCTCATCATCGTCGTCGTCATCATCATCATCATCATCATCATCATCATCATCATCATCGTAATCATCATCATCATCATCATCATCATCATCATCATCATCATCATCATCATCATCATCGTCATCACCATCATCATCATCATCATCATCATCATCATCGTCGTCGTAATCATCATCATGATTTTTTTTGTGGTTTGTGTAAAATAATACGTACAGCTTAAACAGTCTATAAATAACAATACCATATTATGTTTATTTTATAAATACATAAAGTATAGAATGGTACACCAGAAAGAATATTGGATGAGGGGTGTATCCACTACCCGTACTCGATCCCCTCCAGATCGAACTATTTTTCATATACATATAACAATGGAATGAAATTTCAAATAGGATTATTAGGTAGCTCTTGTATTGCAGGCGACATAAAAATTGCAGTTTTTGAACTTCCAGACCGGGAGGGTTTTCATACCCCCCCCCCCTTCCTCCTAAATTCGTCACTACAAATTTATTCAAAGGTGATTAATAAATTACTCGAAATATGTACATGTATCATGAAATATAACATATTCAAACTGAAAATAAATCCGATCCCACACCAAACTATAGAGTACGCGGGTATGTTAAGGCGTCCCATGGAAATATCACCACCTTTATCGCACCTTTGTAATGGACACCTCTTTCCCTCAATGAAATATACTTTAATCAGAAGTATGAATATGTACTTTATAGAAGGAAAGTCAAGGGTCATTGGCGAGTTCTGCAGGTGTGCTGAAAGTCACGTGATCGCTATTTATAGCACATGTACACGGTACGAAAAGAAGCTTCGAGCGCAAGTTGCTCCACTAATTTCTCAGTGAACTTATGGTTTATGTTGTGTAGAGAAATGTTCAAATTTCATATATCTTGCTACGACAAGTCGTGGATTCCATATATTTATGGATTAAATTAAAGGATTCTACGACCCACCCTGATTTTTGCGTTACACCTTCATTGACTACGTCCCTGTAAAAGTTTAATATGAAAAAAATCAAGTTGTCATAGCAAGAACTATATAGATAAATCATAGAAGATTCAATTTACACCAAACTTCTTTCAATTTATTTTGAGGAACAACTTGCTCTAAATCTATTTTATATGAGTTCCCCTAAAAATTCTCCTCTCGAGAACCATTTCAAACGTTCAAGTGATGCGCGATTGACAAGGGGAGATAATTTCTCAAAACGTCTCAGTACAGGTATATTTCAGCGAAAATTCATGTTCTTCTGTCTCAAAATCGGCATGATCAAGTGAAATCGGAAAGAATTTAATTTTTCTTGAAGTATTTGAAGTGTATAGTGTCAATATTAATTTTATCGTTAAGTAATGTGCAAATCCAATGGAAGTCATGACCCAATGCTGTAGATTTTACTCTTCATTCAACATTCAAAATCAGTTAAGTTGCGCCAATTGCAAGTTCAAAACGACCGCAAACTTTAAGATCAGGAATATTTCAAAACCATGTCGATTTTGAAGCTTGGTATATATGTGTTTTGGAAAAGGCTATAGAAATTTTTTTCACCAGCATTTTTAGCCAGAAATTTAATTAGATGTAGACTGCTGTGTAATTGCATGTGAATTACGTTACATATGAGGGCATATGTTAATAATAAAATTTTCTGACAATGAAAAACGCCGTAAGTGTTCAATGGTTTGCTTAATTAGTAATTGTAGTCATTATGGTGGTGAACGAATACATTTAGTATAGATTTTCATGTATTCATGAAGGAGAGCAGCTAATTTATAATACCTCAAACCTATTCGTGCAAATTAATCACGAAGCTTAAGTTAATGATGTTTTTCAATTATGATAGTTTGATTTTAAGGGAGAATAGAGTAAAACAGATTCCCCAGATTTTGCTTTTAGTTGATAGGGGACGTAGTCGGCGCGAAGCGCCGACGAAGTCGCCATCAAGATAGACGTGTGTACACGAATAAGCAAAAAAGCATGCATTTTCCCGGTTTTTTTTTACCATTACCTTCTATTCAAAATTTGTGTGCACGGTTCATGCGGAAACGGCGAACGTTAGAGAAGATAGAAAGGTTACGAATGGAAATGCACATCACAGGCTGCCGATATTTATCTATCAAAAAATAAAAACAAACCTCCTGTTGTTTTTTATCGTACATACAGGGAAAGAAGAACAACAAACGGTCAGCTTTTATTTTTTATTTATTTTTTAAATAGATAAACATCGGCAGCTTGTGATGTTCATTATGACATCGTTTTTTTTTTAACGTAAATGCGCGTGAAGTTTTGTGTACCGCATACATGTCGTAAACAAGTAAAAAATAAAAAGGGAAGACGCCTTTTGAACAGAGATTTTAACACGAAATGAAATATCCCATCGCAAGATCGGACTGCCGAACCGCACGCAACATGTAACAGATCAATTTCAGTCGAAACTACAGTGAGTTAGAAACGTGTGATAATCACAACCTACCTCGACATAACCTTTCACTGGTGAAGATGAATGACAAAAGTAGATCAAACATTCAACCTAAATTTTGAATAAGTCTGATCCACTAATAGCCGAATTTGCACAGTATACATCCCAAAAACTAATGGAACCCATTGGTACCCACAAGTGCTGTACACACTGTACCGATGTCGGTGCATGCACAGCCAGTCCTTGAACTTCGTCTGGCATGGTGCGTCACTGACTATATGTACGTCACACTGTAAATCTAGGCCACTCGCACATGTACAAGGAGCAATGGGGAATCGCCAAAGATATAGTACATCGATTTTTGTTTATTTGTCTATTATTTATTTATCTTTAGCTACATCTCTTTACATGTATCTTCAAATATTGATTGAAAACATTTTTTCGGAATAACATGTCAAATCGTTATTTACTTAATGCTGGATCTACTATTATTTCATTTTCCCTTGGAAGGTGGGGGGGGGGGGGGCGTTAGTTAATTCTTAAGCATGATTCGGCAAAGTATTTTGTCAGCCCTTTAATCTGTTTTTGTTTTTTGTTGTTTTTTTTTTGGGGGGGGGGGGGGGTTCTTGATATGATTTGATGAGAAATTTTAAGTCAGTCATTTTATTTACCTAGAACACCCCCACCTTCCCTCTGCTTAATGTAATAATGTTTCCCTACAATCATTTAATGCAAAGGCCATACTAAGCTTGGAATACCAACAGATATTGCAGACAGACACTCATGGAAAAGCAACAGATACATGTAACATGCCCCGACCCCGACCACCTGTCCTCTCTAAATGTCAGTCGGACTCCTCGGGTGATAACATATATGAGCTCGCTACAGCCAGCAGAGCACGGACTGTATTACGCACATCCTCTTTTTATATCCATTTACATATTCATCTGTGTTGCTTGGACCCCTGCGTTTTACTGTCTTGTTTGTGTGTGGTCATCTAACAGTGAGGAGGTTGTTTTACACCATATTTTTATGTTCTTCGATACCTCTGGGAAATCGGAATAGCCTGGGAGGGTTGTGCGCATGTAATGCAGGATAACCACACAGTCTGCTACGTATGTGGCAGATGGTCATCCTAAATCGGCACCGGTTGCCCATTTGCCTCGTCTAGGTTTATGTGTGGTCTTTTATCAGTGTTTAATGTTTCTATGATGTGAGTTGGTGTCCCTTTTGCGTCACTTTCTGTGGGTGTCTGTTTTGTGGGTTTTTTTTTCTTTTTTTTTTTGCATTGGGTGTTTTGGCGTTTTGCTGTGGGTGCGACAACCTATTGTTGTTGGAGATCCCTCCTTTCTTTTACCTTTTCTACCTCTGCTACGTCCCCTTCATGGCTTTGCCATAGTTCATATTAGTAAAAACATATAAACTGCAAAATCTACAATAACTCGGAGGGAATGGCTATAAGATAAAGACAAAGATTGAAAGTACCTCGTAACGTAATTCACGAATCGAGAAATTCCGTCACCTTTTAAGCAAGATTTCACTTGTTTTATCTCTGATAGCATTTTATATCAAGAGGACACGACCATATAACAGTAAATCGTACTTGAAGAAATAAAAAAAATATTGCATATTACAGCCAAATGACATCAAATATTGTCATGTAATGTTTTATGATTAAGAGTATTCACATGTATTTAGCTTCTCAAATTCGTTTTTACACAGACATATTTTGAAAACCACCATCCCAATTCTTTTTAAGTGATGATTTGAATCGATATAATAAAAACTTTAACAGAAGACCCCAAAATTATCATGTTTAGTTTCCAATTTTCAGAGTTTTCATACCCAAAAGTGCCGTAACGTAATTCACAAAAATTATTTTAACGTTTTATTTTCCATGAAATAATTATGGTTACATGTAACTTAACGATTCCTTGTCAATCCATTGCTCTGTAGACCTTCAAACAGGATCTGAATCTATGCTAGATCAAAATATATCACAAACTTGAATCATCTGGCATTTTTTAACATACTTCAAATAGAACATCTTACAGACAAGAAAAGCAAAGTGCTTTTGTACATATAGCTACTTTATATTAGTGTATTTCTTTCGTATTTCAAAGCTTATTCTATCTTCCATATCATCTTTTGTATACATCTGTGTGATTCAGTATTACTCTGTGCAATCACTGTCCTCTGTAATCAATCAAGATACCCAAAAGTGAATTACGTTACGCAGCGTGAATTACGTTATGGCAGGAATTCTCGCTTGTTTTGGAAACTTCAGCATTATCTGATGACTATTTTTCTCAATACACATACGTATGAGATACATTCAAATGTTTCAACTACAAACTTTATCAAATAACGTGGAAAATGAAAAATATTGTGAGTAAAAAGAATGCCTACTGGCTAAAAAATTTTAATTTGTATATATTTGACATTTTAAATAGTGTTTCTGCCCACAAACTAAGTTTTATCACTAGCTAGCATGTCTGAAAGTAAAATAATTACGATAGATCCCATCTAGAAACCTCAGGAATGGATATTACTCTGAATTTAGTATCTACTACGTAACGTAATTCACCGTAACGTAATTCACCGACATGTTTTTTTTTTTCTTTGTTTATTATCTGCCTCTCCGTACGCAAGGGAGCTTTAATCAAATTGTGATTGTCTTTATATAAAGGCATAAGCACCCGATTACGACATGACCATAGTAATGCACTATGCGATTAATTCACAAAATAAGTGAATTTTTCAGAAAATAAGAAATGAAAGGATTTTTTCCTAAACTGAAACGAATGTAAAACATTCAATGAAAAACTATTAAAGTTTGGTCTATTACAAGTTAGAAAAGTATTGCTATGATATTATATAGTTCTAATTTTAACTCATCCTAGATCTCCAAAGATGGTAACGTAATTCACCGTAAATCTTGTGACAATAGAGTTTAGTATAATTCAGAGTAAAATACTATAAAGCGTATGAACTGAACTCGATCTTTTAAAATACTGATATAACTTTTATTGAAATATGTGCTAAATATTTTGATTCTAATACGTTTTCGCGTCACTCACAACCCATTTTATCGTACGCCTCAGTTTGTGACATGCATTTTTTGACAAATACTACCCTTATATGATCGAAAAATCCACATATATTGAGTTCAAAGGTAACCATAAGGCATATGGAGGAATAGCAAATAATGCAAGTAAAAAGTAAAAGCAAAAAAATCTTTCCATGATTCAATGTTTCTTTCAAAAATGTCTTGTGACACAGTTTTTGCGTATTGGCGCAACTTAACTGATTTTGAATGTCAAGAACCCTTTGTGCGCCCCTCCGCTTTTTTTGTTTGTTTGTTCAACAGCAATTGCAATATTTATCTGTGACAATGTTTTTCAAGTTTCTGTTGATTTTCAAACAAACTCATTCAATTTAATTTTGCATCATTTTAATTAACGGTTTTGTTATTCTATCACTATATTTATAGCTTTTATGCCGGCACTACATAGCTATCATGTCTTTCTCTTACATTTGTACTACAGGCGCGTAGCTGCCCATGCTAAAAATATAAATAAATAAATAATTAAATAAATAAATAAAGATAAAATGTTAAGAACATTATCAAAGTAGAATGAGAATAGGAAAAATAGAACCTCACAAAAACGAGATTATTTGAACAGCGAGGAAATAGAAGAATTACGTCATTTACTCAACATGTTATGAACATTAAAAAATGCGCAAATAGATACATATTGAATCGAACTTCGTCATTTGTATAGCCATTTTACAATGGAAATTGGGTGTTTCAAATTGCCATATTTCACGAGCTTCCGGGGCTTGGCCCCCTGGACCCCTACCAGGGCTCCGCCCTGGACCCACTGGAGGCCTCAAGGCGGCCCCAGACCCCTGTCTATACTGATTTGAGTACACATCATTTCTATTCTGCAATTTTTTTTTCTTTCTATCAGTCAGAATGCTTGGAGGAGGGGTCAGATGCAGCGTCGAGAGTATTCTGAAATTATATATTTTTCGTCACCCAGGAAGCCTTTTTATTTTCATTATTACACTTTTAAATTATGCTGTCGATAATACAGGTCCATAATCGAGTGCAGATCGGACGTTATGCACAGGTTCAGAGAGAGAGAGAGAGAGAGAGAGAGAGAGAGGCGGGTGTATTACTAGCTAATATATTTTTAGTTGGCGGGGGGGGGGGGGGGGGGGGCTGATACATGTAGCACTGAAACATACAAGTTGTAAATGGATTCCTAGATTAGGGTCTTTACTTGAAACATATCGATTTCGTAATGCCTTCATAAATAACATGTTACATATGGTAGAAATACGACAAGACAAGAGAACAAAAAAAAAAAAAAAAGGGGGGGGGAAAAACGCATCCAGATTCGAGGAAAAGGATATGATCAGTACTACTATAATTATGTACCAATCTCGCATAACCATGACCGGTCATGCCCTCCCCTTAACAAAAAAAAATCATGCAAACGTCAGGGGCACCGAAAGGAGAAACCTCCACACTGTCGAGATAAATCTGTATTTACATGTATACTTAATTGAAACCTGTATCTCGCCATCATCGACCATTTTCTTTTCACTTTGTCTGCAAATAATATTCTTTATTTTCTCACAACGTATTATTTGGATTTTTCGCATGAGCAAATCTGTTAAATTTTTCTAAATCGTGAGAGGAGGGGGGGGGGGGGGGGGGCTCCATCTATCAACTTTGTATAAAATCATTAGGTCTTTTTTCCCCTCAATTTAAGATGAAATCCTGGGTCATATTTAGACCAACCCCACCTCCAGTTATATGCGCGAATCTAAATGATGTCACGTCAATCAAACTCCTACATCGACTCCCTTGAAGTTAAAAAAGCGCAGTATTACATACATGAATGATAGGCCATATCACCCTGCATGGGCAGTCTTGAATTCGATACAAAGGACGGAATATTTGCTATGATCAATTTCATAAATTTTAAAATGAATAAATATAATAATTACAAAATAAATAACTCAGCAGCTCTGTATTTATCAGGAGGTAGACGTAAACTCCTTTGTACATGTACATTTAAAATGGCATCTCTGTGAAAACCATGATGCATTAGTACTGTAACTTTGTAAGAGTAACATGTCAGTCTTGTATAACAAAGTATCTTTGAGTAGACTGTGGCGTAGGTACCATGTTTGCTAAAGCATCAACTTTTCCTCTAAAATTTCTCAATTTATTAAAAATTTCCTCGCTCTGGAGGTTTTTTTTTTGTGAGCTGCCGGAGGTAAATCTTTTCTTCGCATTCTACCTCCTTCATTGCCATTCGAATTTCCTCAGCTTCTGAACTCATTTTCCTTGTATCATGAAATGATTCACTTAGTTTTGCCCAAGCTACGCCACTGGTAGAGCGGCTAGAGCCCATGTTAAAATAAAAACCATGATATCCCTATGTTTATAGACATCAGAAAGACTCCAAATATTTGCTTTCTTAAATATAACACAAATACATGTACTTCTTTACGATAAAAGATCTTAATTGACCCATTTTTAACATTTGACAGAGTGAGACACTTGACATCTTCTTACTGGCATTCGGGTAAAGTTGTATTACTTCCAAAGGCAAATCTCTGAAATTAGAATAAAATTCAAATTTAGGTGTCAGAATAAATAATTCTTTTGACATTGTATTAAAATTTCTTAAAGAACCTTTTAAGGTTTTTAGTGTATTGTTAAACTACTTCAGATGTCAATTTTTAGAACTTAAAAGAAATTAAAATGACACAAATAATGTAATAACGTTATCAGTTATAGATTTTTTCTGACAATATTCACTAGATTTATATCAAATTTCAACAATAAAGAATGGAATATGTGTATAGATCTTTATGGAAAGAAATTTTTATATTCAAGTCTCTAAGAAAATTGAATTAATATATATACCTGGTCATTTAAAAGTTCTTTCAATTATGATTCTGGGCTAATGCAGCATCCACCACCGATCAAGTGCCAAAACTTTGTTTTTTTTTTTTTTTAATGAGATGATTAAGTATGTAATTTTCATCAGCCTGAAATACAAATGAATAAAAAAAGTGTTATAAACTGGATAATACTAAGAAGTTTCATTGTTACATACTTAAACAGTACACATGCATGTCCAACATCCACCCCACCCTCAACTCCTTCCCCCATTTTTTTTCTCCTCGTAAAATTTACCTTTGTCATGAATTTGCTTGTATCTAAATTATACATCGTACATGTAGCACACACTGATAATATGGAAAATAAAGTACATGCAATAACAATAGCGTTACAACCATACTTTTTCACTGCATTGCTGCAATAATACATATACGACACATGCATCATATGACACATGTGTACGCCGCAAGTACTGTAAACAAGGTACATAAAAAGAATGATTTCGTACCTTTTTGAATAGCTTAGTCTTTGATTATATATATGATTGAGTATATTAGGATATTTTCTTTGTGCAGCATCTCTGTTTTCATGTAATTTTAATAAATACCTATCGTTTTCTCAATTTTTCTTATCACCCGCCCTGTAAACTGTCGGATCGCACCTTCCATCGCTTCTCAAGCTTCTCAGTAACACAGAGTTCCCTAACAACGCAAGGGGGTCACAAAGCGCACTGAGTAGATTGGGGGTCTTCTCAAAGGTAAATTGAATAGACGGAGTGTAAGCGATTGAGTTAGTACAAGAATTTTTATAACTGATAACTTTCATCCTTTGAATTTACAAAATACCATAAAAATTACTTGAAATACTGTGTTGCTACCGTACTTGACGACACGGAGTCTATGACGTCAAATTATGTTACGTTATTTCGCGGCAAAGTTTTGACGTAAAATTCCATGGGACGCCTTAACATACCCGCGTATGTAATTCTTTCTTTTTTTTTTTTAGTTTGACCTGAGTAATTTTGAATAGCTAAATCTTAGGCTAAAAAATAAAACTCAGAAAAAATTCAGAGAGAGTATAAATCTTACAGGGACGATTCGAGAGTGCGATGCGGGGAGGTGGTGATTTGTATTTGCCTAAAGCGCCGATTCAAGGATCGAGGCGCCGAGTCGAGGATAGCACGGGAGGAGGTCGTTCCTTCCTGTTCCCCCCCCCCACCCCACCCCAGGAAAATTTTGAAATAAATCGAAGAAAAATCTGGAGCTACATCTCTTCTAGTTTTCAACAAAAAATATAAACAAATATATAAAAAAAATAAAAGATAATCAAATGAAATAAATAATTAAAAAAAACCTACCCCTATCCCTCCAATCAGTCATCTTCAACGGTTCCGATTCATTATTTGAAAAAAAACGTCCTTCGACACATGGAAAGTGAATGGAGGTAGTCAGTGGATATTGGATAGGAGGAAAGGGGAGGGGGCTGAGGGGAGGGAGATACGTCATTTTCTACTGAAATAGAGGCAATTAAAAAAAATCGTTCTTCTAACATTTTGGCCGTGTGGCATGCACCTTCCTTCATGGAGTGTAGAGAAAAAGGAGGGTCTTCCGTCGAATAAATCGATAGCGTGGAAAGACTTTCTTAGTTCCGGTTTTTAAGGGGAATTTTTTTTTTAGATTTTGTTTTGTTTGTCTGGATGGTTTTTTGTACGAGCTCTCTTCAGGGACGTCTATATACGTCCCTGCTCTGTGTTTCTCGAGTGAATACAGGCAGAGCGAACCATACAAACAATCGAGTTGTCTGAAACCTTTGTTTACAGAAGAAGGCGGTCGACGGAGCTGAGCTAAGTGAGAAAAAGCAGGAAAGAAAGACAGTGTTAGTCCCCGAGGGCACATGTAGCCAAGTTCGATCAACTTCGGTTGATCGTCCGTCTCTTTAACGCATATGAAATTTTCTGTACAAAATTTCTTGAAATTTCTAAAACGTGGGTCCTGTAGCATCATATCCAACCCATTCTGCTACGTCTTTTGGTACATTTTTGGACATAATAATTTTCATACTTTTGGGTCATTTTACATAGTTTAGACTGAGGATCACTGACGAGGGTTTAGTACCCGAAACGTGCATGTCTGGTCCATGCTGTAAATTTATCAGGTCTAAAATGATGCTATTGAATTTGAAGACGTTTAACATTATTACTGCAATGATAATGTTTACTCGCAATCATATTTTTCAGTTGCATTAGATAATATGGTTGCTGGGTTGTTCCTTCGTATTTATCTTTACCGTGTTACTTTGAGCTCGAGTTTCCTCATTTTCATCACTTGGTGTATTGTGCACTGTGTACGGTGACCATGTCACAACATTCACATGTCATGATGTAACGGTGGTTAAAGCGACATCTAGTGGGTAAAGTGACATCTACCGACCGCAGAAGGATGAGTAAAACCTGATGCAGTTTACATCTTTATTGGTCATGACATCTGAATATCGTCTACGTACATCTACATTGACGTCAGCCCTATAACAATAATACACATACCTTACTTATACTAAACAAAATGGCTTCTCACATTTCAATGGCTGACATTACTGATCAGAGAAAGTAACTTTGATGTTAAACATAAAATATTTCTTTCAGGATGACAAATACCACTATAGTTGATTTATCTATAATGCATAACTATACTGATATTTCATTTGATCAAATCCATGCATATATTTCTACACAATAATTAAAAGTTAATAAATAAGTAAACAAGAAGTAAGAGTTATTTCCCTCACCAATCTATGGGAATGAACTGACACATTCACAAAGGAATCTCTGCTTCCAGCAGCCCTTCTAGACTAATCTCACACCTAAGAATAATTATTTAAATATCTTAGAAATGATTCTAAGCTATAAGGTCCTTTAAAAACTTAAAAATGACACATTTATAATTTCCTCTGATCATCATACACAATTTCATCATTTCAACAAAGATATATTAAAAATATGAAATTCATAATATATATGCATAAAAATAAACAATACAAACTTACTGTAACTATGGCTGCTACATGTACTCTCTGATAATTAAATATGACAACAATATCCGCTGGAGCCGTGCCTCTCAGCCTACTGACATTTACCAGTTACTCTCTATGATAAGAGTTATGTGAAACAATGTAATGAGTAAATACCACCTTGCCCCACCTTTGTATTAGGCAGTTGTAATCGTATTGTCTTACTGTGAACATGTACATATTGTAAATAAACTATATGCCCACATAGGTTCTGTAGTACCTTTATTATTAGTAGCAAAAACTACAACATGGTGTCAGAAGTGAAACTTAATTAACTACATTAATTAAGGACAATGGCTGATCGACTTCTACCTCCGAGTCCGTTAAATTTACAAGGGAATTTAAAAGAAAATTGGAGACGTTTTCAACAACAGTTTGAAATTTATTTGTCAGCGACTCAAATTAAAGGGAAAAATGAAGACGTGAAGTCGAGTACATTTCTTCATGTAATCGGACCGGATGCCTTGGAAATATACAACACTTTTACGTGGGAAAATGAAGGTGACGAAAAGAAACTGAGCAAAATTGTGGAGAAATTTGCTTCATACTGCAATCCAAAGAAGAATGTCGCGTATGAAAGACACATTTTCAACAAAAGGAGTCAGAATCCTGGTGAAAAGATAGATGCGTACGCCACGGAGTTACGCATTTTAGCGAAATCGTGCGAATTTGGAGAACTTCACGATTCGTTAGTTCGCGACAGAATTGTTGGTGGTATTTCTAGTGACTCTGTTCGAAGGAGACTACTGAGAGAAAGCGATTTAACACTAGAAAAGGCCATGGAAATTTGCCGAGCAGCCGAGACATCGGACTCGCAAATGAAAAGTTTCGTAGAAACTAAACCCGATCAACAAGTGGATGCAGTGAGGAAAGGCGGTAGAAAGTCAGAGCCAAAGCCGAAGTCGAATTCTGGGACAAGACCGAAGGAAATCAATTGTAAACAGTGTGGACGGACGCATGTCTGGAATAGATGCCCAGCGTACGGACAAATTTGTCATAAATGCGGTAAGCCTGATCATTTTGCAAATACATGTAAAGTCGCTAAAAAGAAAAAGAAAAAAGTTTATGGCGTAGATCACGATTCAAGCTCTAATGATGATGAATTAAACGTAGGAGCCGTAAGTACTCAAAAAAGTAAATCAGGATGGACTGTTAATCTCACACTTGAACAGTCATCGGTGAAATTCAAGATTGATACTGGTGCGCAGTGCAACATAATTCCGAAGCACATTTGCAACAAGATCGGCATAAAGCGACCACAGAGATCGAAAGCGAAATTAGTGTCGTACACAGGACACAGGTTACATGTACTTGGGAAAATTAACTGTTCTGTTCAGCACAAAAGCAGATACTACGCAATACAATTTTACGTTGTACCCGGTAATGTTGACCCGATACTTGGACTGCCGTCTTGTGAAGAGCTCAACATTTTAAAACTCGTAGATCTTGTGTGCACAGACCAGCAAACCGATCGAATTCTACGAAAATATGCAGATGTTTTCGAGGGAGTCGGACGCATGAAGGGAACACACCATATTCATGTGGATAGAAATGTACCGCCCGTCGTTCACCCATCCAGAAAAGTACCTTTCAAAATGCGAGACAAATTGAAAGATGAATTAACGAGAATGGAGTCGCTAAACGTAATAGAAAAGGTCAATGAACCCTCCGAATGGGTCAGCTCGTTGGTTGTCGTGGAAAAACCACACAAAGTCCGAATTTGCCTTGATCCCCGTGACCTAAATAGAGCTATTCAACGGAAACACTACCCGATGAAAACTGTCGACGATATTTCGCATCAACTAGCGGGAGCAAAGATTTTCAGCACTTTGGACGCCTCAAATGGATTCTGGGGTATTGTGCTGGATAAGGAGAGCTCGAGGCTCACTACATTTAATACTCCATTCGGGAGATATCGTTACAAACGGATGCCGTTTGGAATTTGCTCCGCGCCGGAAGTATTTCAGAAGAAAATGTCACAAATCTTCGAAAATATCGAAGGATGCGATGTCATAATGGATGACATACTTATTTGGGGAACTACGGTACAAGAGCACAATGAGAGACTAGCGAAAGTCTTGGAAGCAGTGCGCAGAGAGAGAATAAGATTAAACCGTAGTAAGTGCAAAATTCAAATGAATGAAGTCAAATATATGGGGCACATATTTGGCGAATATGGAATTAAAACCTGTGATGATAGGATCAAAGCGATAGATGAATTTCCGGAACCTAAAAGCGTAAAGGAATTACAGAGATTCCTAGGAATGGTGAATTACGTTGGAAAATTCATACAAAATCAAGCCTCTATCACGGAGCCGTTGAGGGAGCTTCTTGAGAAAGGAGTGGCTTGGCACTGGAATGAGAGACATGAGCAAAGTTTCAAAATGCTCAAAGCGGCACTGGTAAGTGCCCCGGTGCTTAAATATTTCGATCCGAAAGAGGAACTTACACTCTCGGTAGACGCATCATCGTCTGGATTAGGAGCGTGCATCCTACAGAACGGACAGCCCGTCGCATACGCTTCAAGATCGTTGAACAAATCCGAGAAGAATTACGCTCAGATAGAGAAGGAGCTTCTCGCCGTCGTATTCGGATGCCGAAAATTTCACGATTACATATATGGACAGGATACGCACGTAGAAACCGATCACAAACCTCTTGAAAGTCTATTCAAGAAATCGCTGTCGTCGGCGCCTCCGCGCATTCAGAGAATGATGATTAAAGTGGAGCCGTATCGCCTTGATGTCAGGTATAAACCTGGAAAATACCTGTACATAGCCGACACATTGAGCCGTGCTGTTGTATCCGAGCCAAATACAAGTGAAAAGGATGAATTCGAAATATTCGCAACTCAATACTTGTCAGTTACAGACAGGACATTGACGGCATTAGCGAGAGAATCGGCCGAAGACGACGAAATGAACGAACTGCAAGGTGTAATTGCGAACGGATGGCCGGATCATATTTCGCAGTGTAGCGAAAACGTCAAGAAATACTGGAATTTCCGAGAGGAATTAAGCATATACAAAGGAATCGCGACGAAGGGACGTAGACTTATTGTACCCGAGAGTCTTCGCGAGGAAATACTTGACCAGTTGCATTGTGGACATACAGGGACTGAGAAAATCAAAGGCAGAGCCAGAGAATTGATTTTTTGGCCTGGCATAAATGCAGATATCGACAAGAAAGTCGCCGAGTGCAGAGTTTGCAATAAATACAAGCGGAAGCAAACAAAACAACCGCTTAAACCACACCCTGTACCCGATCGACCGTGGCAGAAACTTGGTCTTGACCTTTTTGAACTAAATAAGAAAACGTATTTAGTTGTGGTTGATTACTTCTCAAAATTCTTTGAAATCAACGAATTGCAAACGACAACGTCAAGAGCAATAATTAACAAGTTAAGACCAATGTTTGCACGACATGGGATACCTGATGAACTTATCACCGACAATGCGCCGAATCTCGTGAGTGAGGAATTTCATAAATTTGCGACTGACTATGGATTTATTCATACGACATCCTCACCATTGTATGCGCAGAGCAACGGAATGGCAGAACGTACCGTGCAAACAGTGAAGAATCTGATGAGAAAATGTCGAGAGTCAAAAACAGACCCAAATCTTGCCCTTCTCGAATTACGAAATACCCCGATCGATGGAATAGGTACTCCGACACAGCTGTTATTTGGACGCCGAACTAAATCTATCTTGCCTATTCATGAGGAGTTACTCTCACCGAAAAAATTGAAAAACGTTCGTCCAAAATTGAAAGAGAGACAAAATCAGCAAAAGGCATATTACGATAGGAATGCAAGAGAACTCGAGGAATTAAAAACAGGAGATAAAGTCGGTATTCAAAGCGGTGACAGACCGTGGAAGGAAGGCAAAGTGGTTCAAAAGTGCGCAGAACCAAGATCGTACATCGTAGAGTCCGATGGAACGCAGTATCGAAGAAACAGAATACATTTAAATAAAAACGGAGAAACACCTGGTACCGCGCCTGAGACACAAGATTCCGCCGTTATCAGTCAAGACGAGCATAATGACGATAATGCAGCTACGCGAACGCGCAGCGGACGAGTAATCAAAGCTCCAATGAAGTATGATGACTTTGATTTGAAATAAACTGTAACATGTATATGCATTTAATCTTTATGTCATATATCAATGTATTGTTTTGTACGAGTTTGCGGTGAAGGCGAAACTCCAACGGAAGGTCATGTGCTTGAACCTCTGACCTCGCATGCTGTAAAATGAAAATTGTAATCTTTGGTAATGTTTAATTGTTTCTTTGATAAATGGAATTTAATCTTAAGGGGAAGGTGTAATGATATTGGTTGAACTTAAGGTTAACTCTCTGATAATTAAATATGACAACAATATCCGCTGGAGCCGTGCCTCTCAGCCTACTGACATTTACCAGTTACTCTCTATGATAAGAGTTATGTGAAACAATGTAATGAGTAAATACCACCTTGCCCCACCTTTGTATTAGGCAGTTGTAATCGTATTGTCTTACTGTGAACATGTACATATTGTAAATAAACTATATGCCCACATAGGTTCTGTAGTACCTTTATTATTAGTAGCAAAAACTACAACAATAGATGTAGGGAAAAAGTATAAATTTACATTAGAATTCATCTTTTAAAAACTAGAAGATAATAGATACAAAATGTTTAGATGGAAATTGTTTCAAAAAATACTGATCAACAATCAAACTTTATGCAAATGGAAATTAAGAGAAGACCCATTATGTCAAATATGTAATGAAATTGACAACTATGATAATTTTTTTTACAAAATGTAAATATTTTGAAAATTTAAGAATGAAAATGTCTGAAATCTTCACTAAAATTGGATACACCAGAAATATGTTACAATTAGAAAATTTTGTACTGGGGTATAAGATATCAGAAAACACATATGATGATACAAATATTTTCATTACTTTCATGGGATTTGAGATTTACAAATGCTATTGTATGAGTGAGCAGAGAATAAAATCTACTGACCATTTAAAAATATGCAAAAATGATTCTAAAAATATACGCAGCAAGGAAAATTAAAATTCCTAAAATCTTAAACACTGCAAAGGAGGTCTTCGGGATCGCATAAAAACTGCTAGTCCGTGTGTAAAAGTCCACTGAATAACACTAAACAGCAACTCCATAACAAATGGAATGTTCATCCATCAAAGCAGTCGGAGCTGAAAATAATCAAAGATATTTCTGATTTTAAGAAGTGGCTCCCACCTGCCACGCACCTCTGTTCACTTGGACCCGACACTAATATATTGTTTCGGCGGTGTGATACGAGGTTATTCAATATTTCTTATACATAGTATAGTAATATTTTTTCTATAAGTATATCATATATACTGCAAATCCGCCATCGTCAGGAGTCCTTTGCATTTATTTCAGTGATTGATATAATTCACTTAATTTTTGCTGATGTGAGCATATTGCTTAAGTTTTTGTGTTTGCAATATGCTACAATAGGCATATCTAGTGGATTTCTACCGAATGAATCAAATCATGCACTCAAAAAAGAAATTTTGATGAATTTGCTCGAAAAATGCAATGCAAGTACATGTTTTCTAATGCCGAAGGCACACCGCATCCATTTTGCATGAAAAGTGGATTTCAACCAAATGAATCAAATCATGCACTCAAAGCTATATTGATAAAACAAAACTTGAAATTTCTTCGATCGAAGTACAAAAATTCACTGACAATGTTCAGAAAATCGAACGAGAGGCAATAAGTTAACTTCGAAATAATGATGATATTATTATCAAAAAAGCTGACAAAAATAACATGTGTGTATCAATGAAAAAGTCAGATTATATCAGAGAAGGTAAACGCCAATTGAACTCTATATACTACGAAGATTTACATGAATTTGATATTGAGCAAATTCATTTTAAAATCTCAGACATTATTGAGAATATTAATCATAAGGGTACCTTTGACAAAAGAACATATGAATTCTTATGTGATACAAAATCTACTTCTAGGGTCGGCAGGTTATATCTGCGCCCTAAAATCCATAAACTTGATAATCAGGTATTTAAATCTGTAATTACAGATGGACTTTGCAAACAAAAAGTTTCTCCGCCAGGAAGACCAATAATTTCCCAGAATGGGTCACATACTGAACGTATCAGTCAGTATGTTGATTACTTTTAATACCTATCGTAAATACTCATTCGACCTACAGCAGGGATAGCTCTGACTTCATAGGAATAATACTTCCTACAGAATCTCTGCTGGTCAGTTACGATGTAACCTCTCTTTACACAAACATGCAATTCGATGAATTGATAACAGCTGTAAAGAATGCATACTCTCATAAGAATGTTTATCAAATTCCCGCACCGCCGATCAATGATCTGGTAATTTTGCCTAGATTAGTACTTGAAAACAATGTTTTTGAGTTTTATTTAAAATTGTATAAACAAATACTTGGATGTGCAATAGGATCAAGATGCAGTCCGTCTGTATGTGATGTACGGATGTACGAAATCACAACAGAAATAATCAAGTCATTTACGCAAAGATGCAACATAATATATCATGGTCGCTACAGAGATAATGGATTTATAATCTATCATGGAACTGAGCGTGAAATTCACGAACTGTTCACATTAGCTAATAGCTATCATCTCCTTTTGAAATATACATATGAATTATCAAATGAGCAAATGAACTTTCTTGACACCACAATGTTCAAAGGTGTAAGTTCCAATGACACTAAAATTTTAGATGTCAAAACATATATCAAACCAACAAATACATTTCAAAATTTGTATTCAGAGGCCTAATTAAGGGAGAAACAATTAGGTATTTGCGCAATACTGGCGATAAAGATATTCTTACTACTATGCTCAATGACTTCAAGTCAAATTTAATCAAAAGGGGCTATGACTCTAATGAAATTGAGAAATAAATTAGCAGTGCTGTAGAAAAAAGTGACCGTGTGGTTGCCCTGAAAATTCAGGTAAAAAGAAAAACCAAAATATCCCTTTGGTTAACTGCATAAAATCCTTGCATATAAGACATCAAAAGAAACTAATGAATTATTGGCACATACTTAAGAGAGATGCAGAATGCAGACAAATATTTAGGGAAATGCCTGTTGTAGCATAATACAAACACAAAAACTTGAGCGACATGCTCACATCAGCGAAAATTAGGTGAATTATATAATTTATTGGATTAATGCAAAGGACTCCTGACGATGGCGGATTTGCAGTATATATAATATATATACCTAGAGAAAAAAATATAATATGTATAAGAAATATTGAATAACCTCGTATCACACCGCCGAAACACTATATTAGTGTCGGGTCCAAGTGAACGGAGGTGCGTGGCAGGTGGAAGCCACTCTTTAAAATCATTAAAAAAATAGATAAAAATTCATTAAAAGAAAAACATATAATTATTGAACATAATGAAACAAAGTTTTGTTTAAAAAAAATAAAAAAAAACAAGCTTGACTAAAAATAGAAACACTGCTCTATTTATAGAATCAAATATTACATAATGTGACACCTCACCGAACAACACGGAAAATAAAGATAAGAAGTCTTCATGACAAAATATAAATGAATCAACATTAACCTCCGCAAAACTGAATTACTAATTCTAATCATTATTTTGAATAAAAAAAATTTAAAATACTCCTCTACTAAAAACCAGCAACTTCATTACTGCTTCTAAAAAGGCTCTAAAACTGTCACAATCTATACTCATCCAATGTTTGTCATCATCACCACATTCATCTTCCTAAAACATGTAAAATGAAAAGTTGGTAATTCTAATTTGAAATTACAGAAATATACCATTCGGCTAATGATATACACAAAATATCGAAACAATAACTTTTCTGAAAGTTTCTGATCTACTTAAAGTAAAATGTAAACATGATAAAATGTTATAAAGGTCAATCTCGAATGACCTCTCGTACCGTCCCCTAATTTGCATACAATGACACAGGTCGAATACACATAGACATTATATATAGAAGCGTTTATTTATTATTTTCTGCTCTCCATAAAGAATATTTGTACTTTATCATAAATGTATAAGAATGAACAATGGAAAACTACTTACAATGTACGTTGACACCATGCTTATACACTCCACTACTCATCTCTTCCTCGTGGTTGACAGATTACTTGGCAGGTTTAGGTCTGCTGCGAAACGGGATGTGTATTGGGGTGTAGACTGGGTCACCGATATTAAACGGATATAATACTATTAACCGGCAGATCGTATCCGAAATGGCAAAAGACATGATCTCTTTATTAATATTTATAACTACACATAATTTATATACCGAAATAAAAAGAAAGTTGTTCATTCTTCTATTTGAAATAATTATAAGAAATATATAGATTATTGATACAAAATGATTCATAAAAGAATAACTTTGAAATATAGTATAGCCGATAAATATATATATACATATGTTAGCCTTCAAGAAAGCCCAAGCTTGGAGGATTGTTTCTTGGCAATTTACATGACTGTCTTTATTTTATTTATCTACAAGATCAATTGACCCTTCCGATTGCGTGAAAAAAATGCAAAATTTCGTGACGTCACAATGCTTTTACCATGTGTTTACCTCGGACAAACAAGCTTCGAATCTCGGTCAAACATCGAAATTGCATTGTGACGTCATGGAATTTCTCAAATTTTTTCCCGCGTTCGGAAGGGTCAATTACATATATACATAAAATGCGCTTTTCATCTTGATGTACCCCTAAGAAATTATAGCTCATCAAACCAAGGAGGGATTAAAAAATCCGGATTTTTCTTTAAAAATTTACATATATTTTCGAGAATTTCATATAGAGTAAGACTATTTGCTAAAAAGAAAAGTAGAAAAATGAATCAATAAGTTAACCTCCATATCTGTCGATTAAAGGTGAAAAATTAGTAGCAGACGCTCTTGCTCTATTTGAAAATTAATTATTTGTCTTGCGTAGAATGTATATGAAAAATGCATGGACTACGTCAGCATGGAGTTATGACGTCATTATAATGACGTCATTTACTTGATACCGCAGGTGCATGCACTTGCGTGACATAATTGAAATCAGGAATCAGTTTTCTCTTGAGATTCGGTTTAATTAATAAACGTTTGTTGTTGAAAAAAGAAATGCTGAACATTGATATATTTGACTAACATAGAGGGTAGGTGTTCACCGAGCATGTCACATACAGTAGGGCGGCCAAGCCAGATTTGCGCGTGACGGCAACCGTTGCTAAGAACGGCACACTAATATCGAAAGAAGTTCGCGTCGCCGTTACTAAGTAATTTTTCGGAACTGTTTTACCGCGGATAAATGCTAATATCAGCGTTATACATTGATGGTATCGGATTTAAAAAGATTAAATAAAATCTTTAAGATTTTATTTATCTTCATCTACCCAAGATGTGCTGTTTCCTTCTGTCAATTTGTCGAAAATCAGCTGAAAAAATGACAGCATCACTTTTAAAGATCGACTTCCATGCCCCCTTCCTCGCAAACAAGGGGATCGTTTTCAAAAATATTAAAAAGTGGTTCTCTAATTTTTTGAGATGTTGTGGAGAATATATCCAAGTGTTTAATTCTCAAATTTTATGAAAATCGGTGAGGGACCATTTTTTTGTACCTCATTTATGTACCCCGACATACTGCATAGTTTCGACAATTTTGGAAAAAACGTCGATCGACAGAATGCTTCGACATCAGAAATTCACAAAGCAGAATATAAATTCGAATTTACCATTCTAGAAGAAAAGGTTGTTTTAACCTTTTGATGAGCAAACATTTGAATTGTGAAAAATATCACCAGAATTCAACAGACCGAAGATTTTTCTAGCGACCTTCCTAATTTCCTCTGATCAAGTACAAAACTGTCACGCACATGAGAAAAATGACATTTTCTTGGATATGCCAGATAATACATGCACAATTTGAAATATACTCATTGTATCCGATAAAAATACATATAAAAATTCCAATTTTGTTCTGTTTTAGGCGGATGGGAACTTTCGCGCATCCGGTTAATATTTTACAATGCGTCGCCGGTTTCCTAAGTAGCAATAACAGGTGGTCGCAGGTACAGAACATGAGATTATTTTAGACAAATATGGTGATATTTCCAAATTCAAAGGGGCATTTTGCCAAATTTGTCTA